>PVKE010027820.1:0-21344 GCA_004027555.1 Craseonycteris thonglongyai | reverse complement strand
GGAGCGGGGGGACAGTTGTGGGGGGAGGTGGGAGTGGGCACTAGATATAAGGTGATGGAAGGGGAGCTGATACTGAGTGATGGGCACATAATACGATGCATGAATGATGTGAGGTGGACTTGTACATCTGTAAACTGTCTAATTGTTACCAACCAATGTAACCTCATCAAATTTAACAATAAATTAAAAAAAAAAAAGAGTATAAGCTTTTTATAATAGGACATATATTTATTAAAAGTATGGGAAGTGTTAATTGAATTTGTATTGCTATACTCATATCTTTAACTGGATAGTGGATATATTAATATATATGTTAAAATTATTTTCAATGCCTTTTTTGTGTGTCTGAAGTATTTTATAATTAATAAAACTACTAAAATGCTGACCACTAATATTTGCATGTGTAATAGACTAACAAACAAATGTTGGGTGTGAAGTTAGTACCTTTAAGTCTAAACTTCAGCAGTTTATTAGCAATTTATAACCTTCAACAATTAGTTATGATCAGTTGGTAATGAGTACATGGAGAACTGTGTTGAGATGAGTTCTGTGACCATTTCCAGCTCAATGACAGACATCGTGATGGATGACTGGTGTCTGCCTGCAGACATGCACAGTGTAGCAATATGTGCTTTGTTTTTTGTTAAACCTTGGTAATATGTTTATCAAAAAGCCCCAGGGCTTGATCTGGACACATTTTCTTGGTATTATGCTTCTTGCAATTCTTCTGTTACTCTGATTCATGTTGCCCTATTACATTTACTATGGTGAAATACCTAGTATTTCATTGTGTTATTCCCAAGAAAGAGTTCTATTTATTTTTATTTATTATTATTTTTATTGAGATAAGTTTCATTCATATTATAGCATATGTCAATACTTCATTCCTTTTTATGGTCGAATAATGTTCTCTTGTATGGATATATACATTTTCTTCATCTGTCCAACTGTTGATGGACATTTGGGTGTTTCCACTTTTTAACTATCATGAATAATGCTGCTATCAGCTTTCAGGTACAAGATTTTGCAGGGACATATGTTTTCCTTTCCCTAGTTAGATACCTATTGTAGGAGTGGAATTTCTGGGTCATATGGTAACTCTATATTTAGCATTTGGAAGAACTACAAAACTGTTTTACAAAGTGGGTGCACCATTTTACATTCCTACCAGCAATGTATGAGTGTTAATATCTCCACATTCTTGCATATATGTGTTTTTATATGGCTTCAGTTCATCATAGTAAGTCTGAAGAGTCATCTTGTAATTTTGATTTGCATTTCCTTACTAAGATATAGAATATTTTTTATGTAGTTATTAGACATTTGCACATATTTCTTAGAGAAATGTCTACTCAAATCTGTTGCCCATTTTTAAATTTGGTTATTTGTCTTATTAAATTTTAGGAATTTAAAAAATATATTCTGGGTATAAGTCTCTTATCAGATATATGATTTACAAATGTATTCTCCATGTGGATTGTATTTTTACTTTCTTGATGGTGTCCTTTGAGGCACCAAAGTTTTTTGGTTTTTTTTTTAAAGATTTACTTTATTGATTTTTGACAGAGAAACAGAGACAGAGACAGAGAGAAGGGGGAGGGCCCAGAGTAGTCTCCATAGTTGACATTAGTTTTCCATATAGTTTCACTCCACAGGCAGGCACAGGGCTGCGCAGGGCAGGAACTGGGCTGGGAGCCTCCCACATAGGCCTCGGCAAGAACTGAACTGGGGGCACACCCCAGTTCAGCATGTGGGTCCGCATGGGCCGGGCCGGGGCCAGGATTCGATCCTCGGGGCTTCAAAGCGAGCGCTTTACCCGTTGAGCCATCCCAGCTTTTCCAGTTTTTTTGTTTTGTTTTGTTTTTAATTGAACTGGGGGCACACCCCAGTTCAGCATGTGGGTCCGCATGGGCCGGGGCCGGGGCCAGGATTCGATCCTCGGGGCTTCAAAACGAGCGCTTTACCCGCTGAGCCATCCCAGCTTTCCCAGTTTTTTTGTTTTGTTTTGTTTTTAACTGAACTGGGGGTACCCCCCAGTTCAGCATGTGGGTCTGCCTGGGCTGGAGCCGGGATTCTATCTTTGGTCCTCAGGGCTTCAAAGCGAGCGCTTAACCCGCTGAGCTATCCCGGCTTTCCCCAAAGTTTTAAGTTTTGTTAAAGTCCAGTTTATCTATTTTTTTACTTTTTATGCTTTTGGTGTCAGAACTAAGAAATCCTTGCCTAACCCAAGGTCATGAAAATTGATGCCAGTTTCTTTTCTAAGTTTTATAATTTTAGTACTTACATTTAGGTCTTTGATCCATTTGAAGTTACTGGTAATTTTTTTTTTTTTATATGACATGAGGTAGGCTCCAATTCTTTTTGCAGTAGGGATAAAGGTTGTTATCTTCTAAATATACACATATCAAGACCTTCATGTTTACCTTATTTAATACTTTAATCAATATATGATTTTCTGTCACTTCATTAGTTTCATCTCTCTCTGATAACACACATTTTGTTGGTCTTGAATGGAATTTCTTTACCAGAGTCATATTAACTTTTACCTTATAGAATATGAGAATGAGGAGGAAGTTTATTGATCATATAGTTCAACCTCTTATCAGAGCCCTCAGAATTTGTGGCAGAAGGGCTTCCAACCTCTTCCTGGACACTCTCAGAAATGGTTATTTCTAGATGGTGAGTAGTTAGGCCCAGCAATTTCTCTGGCCAACTCTAGGAACACTTGGTATGTACAAGGAAACGGTTACATGTACTATATCAAATGAACAGGCCCCTGGAGCTGTGTGGCTCAGAATCTGTGACTAACTTACTCTGATCTAAAGCCACCCATAATTCATTTGACCAGTTTAGTTGAAAATAGCAAATTTTAATTTTTTGGCAATAATCTAGTTTCATAAGCATTGACAATAGGCTTTATTACCTGTTGACCTCTGTGTGAAGCAAGTAAAGTAAGATTCTAGATTGGCAATTATGACTTAAAATATTATCAGATTAATATTAACAGATTAATCAATTTAGTATAGGATATTGGATAATAAAATGTAAATATAAGTAAAGAGTTAAATATTTTATGGCTTAAGATTTTTTTAATTAAAATTTTAAAATTAGTTTCAGGCATATAAAACAACAGTGATTAGACCTTTATTTGCTTAATTAATGAAGTGAAAACTCCAGCAAGTCTTCTACCTACCTGACAGTGTACATAGGTATTAGCACATTATTGACTATATTCCCCATGCTGTACTACACATCCCCATGACTATTTTTTTTAATTATAGTTGACATTTAATATTATTTTATATTAGTTTCAGGTATACAGTATATAGTGGTTAGACATTTATATAATTTATGAAGTGATCCCCTCAATAAGTCTACTACCCATTTGACAATATATATAGTTTTTACAGTACTATTGACTGTATTCCCTATGCTGTACTTTACATCCCCATAACTCTTCTGTAACTATCAATTTGTACTTCTTAATTCTTTCACCTTTCTCACACAGCTCCCCAACGCCCCTCTTATCTAGTAACCATCAGTTTGTTCTCTGTATGTGTGGTTCTGTTTTATTTATTTATTTATTTATTTAATTTATTTATTTTAAAATTTATTTTTATTGTTTTTGACAGACAAACAGAGAGAGACAGAGAGAAGGGGGGAGGGCCCAGAGCAGTCTCCATAGTTGAGCATTAGTTTTCCATATGGTTTCATTCCAAAGGTGGGTGCGGGGTTGTGAAGGGGAGGAACTGGGCCAGGAGCCTCCCACATAAGCCCTGGCAAGAACTGAACTGGGGGCATACCCCAGCTCAGTGTATGGGTCCACATGGGCCAGAGCCGGGATTCGATCCCTGGTCTCTGGGGCTGCAAAGTGAGTGCTTAACCCACTGAGCCATCCCAGCTTCCCCTGTTTTATTTATTTAATCTTTAGATTCCACATTTAAGTGAGATCATATGGTATTTGTCTTTCTCAGTCTGATTTATTTCACTAAGGATAATGCTCTCTAGGTTCATTCATGTTGCCTAATACTTCACTCCTTTTTATGGTAGAGTAATATTCCATTGTATGTATGTACCATAATTTCTTTATCCAGTTGTCTATTGATGGGCATTTTGGTTGTTTCCATATGTTGGCTATTGTAAATAGCGCTGCAGTGAACATAGGGGTGCATCTATCATTTTGAATTTGTGTTTTGGATTTCTTTGGATAAATACCCAGGAGTAGAACTGCTGGGTCATAAGGGAGCTCTATTTTTAATTTTTTTGAGGAAGCTTTATACTTTTTCATAGTTGCTGTACCAATTTATGGCATTAGATTTTGACATTGAAAAACATCTATGGTCATTTAATAAAAGACTCAATATGGTTAAGTTTAGTATAAATGTTGGGTGAATATGCAGAACTAATAATTGTATTAACTATCCACAGTTTAAAGACAGGAGTGGTACAGGTTTGTTGGTTTAAGAAGCAAGTGTGCAAGTCAGAAGAGAGCTTATCATATATCTTTACCCTTGCTCAAATTCCAGGCATCAGTATAAGTTATAGCTATCAAGTCTGGGTTAGCATTAAGAAAGAGCTTATCTTTTATTATTAAAACTTTATTATTAAAAATATGTTTACTGTGACGTTCCTAAATTATTAAAGTTACATTTAGGAATAATTTATTTTGGAGACATTTATTTTGGCATCCTTGTTAAATAAAGGTGAGTCATGTTATATTACTTTGAGGAAAGCTATCTTGCTTTCTTGCTTGTTTATTTTTGTCTCCTTGTGTTATGAAAGGAAAATGGAATATTATGGAAAATAGGGAAAATATTTAAAACTAGAATAAAGAAAGAAAGCACAGAGCAAGTAAAATAAGCAAGTAACTAATCAAATATAGTCCTGTCCCTAGACAAAAACTATTAAATTTTGTGGACTTCTAAAAGTTACAGTCTGCATTTATAATTTTATTCAGAATTATTTTTATGTTTTTTCCAAAGCAAATTTTCTTTGATTCATTGGATCAGGAGTTAAAAAACAGACAAAAGCAAACAACAGAAACTCTCAGGGAATCTCCTTCAAGAAGGAAATGATGGGGAAGCTGGAATGGCTCAGTGGGGTAAGCACTCACTTTGCAGTCCCGGGGATGGAGGATCGAATCCTGGCCCTGGCCCGTGCTGACCCATATGCTGAACTGAGGAGTGCCCCCAGTTTAGTTCTCACCAGGGTGAAGACCTCGGCCCAGTTCCTGCTCTGTGCAGCCCCACTCCCACCTGTGGAATGAAACTGTGGAAAAACGAATGATGTGCAACTATGGAGACTGTTCTGGGCCCTCCCCCTTCTCTCTGTATCTCTCTCTCTGTCAAAAAACAATAAAAAAAAAAAAAGAAGGAAATGATTCTTAGTTCTGTCACTGAGGAATAGCCAGAGCAGCCAGCCAGCTGTGCAGTCACTCACTCTGCGTGGTTCACTGCCTCCTGTATGCTGGTGCTTGGTGGTGAATGGACAGCCTTACTCTACATGTTATAAAGGCACAAATGAAATAGGCCCTGACCTATGAAATGTATTTTTTGTCTTTATGACTATGAATAGGTTTTTCCTTTATTTAATTAAAGGGCAGCAAAGACAAAAAGTTCATTAAGATGTGAATGTAAAAAATTATATGTTACTGTTAACTGAGCCAAACTAATTGCCATCCTGGTGAAATGCTAGTAATAATTATATTAGTAGAGACACACTTTTTTTTTTTAACTTGTCCTAACTCTTTAATATTCAGTTTGGTATCTGACATTTTTCTCTCCTCTCCCACCTGTTAGTGTCATCTTTTCCCCTTTCCCTGTTATTCCCTCTGTTCACCCATTGTTATAAAACTGCCTCTAACCTTTTCTTTCTTTCTTTCTTTTCTTTTTCTTTCCTTTTTTACACTGCCACTCTCTTCTTTCTATCCAGGATTTTTTTTTTTAATATACCTTTATAATTCCAGTGATTTTTTTCCCCCTCAATCACATATACATAGCATTTTGTTTAGACTACGTAGTACTTTGATTATCTGTTGAATTAGAATGTTTTAAGGATAGCATGTATTCTGTTCAGTAAAATATAGGCCCTACTTCTTCCTACTGCCTTAAATTTGTCTCATTTTACAGACTTTTGTTATTTTGGCTTTCATAGGGATTTAAATTCGTGCTTTTGTTTTTCAAATTGATGAATGCCAACTTTATTTTTTACACTTAAAGGCTGATGAAAAGCCATTATGAATCCTATTAAAGAAAATTCAATATCTCAATTGAAAATTATGGTAACTATACATCTACTTATTAAATACTATTTAAGTTTCTAAAACACAACTTGAAAACATCTAGTATGCATGTTTAATCACAAGACAAACAGATTCAAGACCAAGTATACATATGCATCAAGGCTAGAACACAAATTACCATATCATCACATCATCTTCATGTTTTCTTCCTGGTGCATTTGATGATTCATTGGCAGTATTTTGTGATGACACCATGTTGGTGGGTAAGGCTGGCAGAGTGAAAAGGTAGAACGAGTGGAGGGCCTTGGTGACTGACTTACGTAGCTTCAGACCTCTTAAGTTAAGGAAAAATAAATCTCTCTTTTCTATAAACCATAGGTATCTGTTCATGTATAACTGGACCTAATTTTTTTTTTTAAGATTTATTTTTATTTTTATTGTTTTTTGACAGAGAGAGACAGAGAGAAACAGAGAGAAGAGGGAGGGCCCAGAGCAGTCTCCATAGTTGACAGCATCAGTTTTCCATATAGTTTCACTCCACAGATGGGGGCGGGGCTGCGCAGGGCAGGAACTGGGCCAGGAGCCTCCCGCATAGGCCCCAGTAAGAACTGAACTGGGGACACACCCCAGTTCAGCTTCTGGGTCCGCATGGGCCAGGGCTGGGATTTGATTCTTGGGCCCTGAGGCTGCTAAGCCAGCGTTTAACCCGCTGAGCCATCCCAGCTTCCCCTGAACCTAATCTTAATTAACATAGAGGGTCACTCACTGACTAGATTAGGGCTATTATTGAGGCCCTAGCTGGTCTGTGGATTTCAAGATTGACACAAAAGGGAGATATTCTGAAAAATATTTTAACACTAATAAAAAGTATTGAGAATCTTTTTCTGATTCTGGAAGAACACTGCCATCCCTCTTGTGGGTAGGAGCAAACAGAAAAATTATAGGTGATAAGAAGACTCAGCACTTCAAAAGAAGGAATAATTTGAATTTTCATAGCAGATAGTTCTCTGTGAAATAGTTGTGACACTGCATCAGATGTAAAAATTTCAGATTCTTAGATTTCAGAGGGGATTGTCATGAACAAGGCACATTTGGAGAGCAAGTAAATGTTTTTGGAAAACAAAATCATTAATATTGAATGGAAATATATAATAGTGAAAGTAGATTGATATTCCAGAAAATCATATTAGTAAATAAGAAGACTGGTTCAAATGATGTTTCAGAATTATGGAAAGATAGAGATGGAGATTATGACAAAAAAGATAATAGACAGTAGATAGATCCAAGATATCTGGTATACATTAATTGAGTGTTCTAGAAGGAAAGAACAGAGATGATGGGTATGTAATCAATAAATACTCAAAGTATTGAAAATGTACTGAAGACTTGTACTTTTAATAAAATTCATCAAATAGCAGAGAATATGAGTGATTATACTCATCACGTTTTTGATGTTCATGGCTAAGAAAAAGTTCTGTGAGTATTCAGGGAGGAGAACCAACTGATTTTCACAGGAAAAATAGTCAAGTTGGAATCTAGTCTTCTATTTAATGAAGAAAAAAAGCAAAAAACTAGATTAGAAAATTCCAGACCTTTGGATTTATGGACTAATAAAATGCTAGTAGAAAATTTGATGAATTAACATAAATTTATCAAACTTTTTTTGGCTAAATAAGGTTATAAAATATAAAACCAGTAAACAATTGAATAATTTTTGTTTTAGGACCAATAAGATTGTGACCTTATTCGATTGTATTGAGTACTAGTGAAGACTTCATTACCAAATAGTACTGACTCTTGGTTTGGAGCTTGGTTAACTACTGCAATATCTACAGTGTCATGAGGGAAAAAAATATGACCCTAGAGTTTTATATCTTAACATTCTGTCATTTACATATAAAGTCATAAGATAGATTTCCAGACAGACATGGTTTCAAAATTATACTAGCTTTATACCTTTTCTGAAAAAAAATTCAAGGAAATATTCCATAGAATAATATAATTAATAAACTTGATTTAACAAATTAATATTAAACTGTGTACTTACAGAAGACATTTCATTTTGATTTCCTATAAAATAGTTATTAAATCAAAGCTACAGAAATAACAAAAATAGAACCTCAAAAGTATTGAATTTAAGCATTTATTATGTTCCTACTTTATACTAAACAGAGAACGCGCCTCTGAGGATGCAGTGAAAAGAAGAGGTAGTTTGATTTTTGTTCTGATGGAGCTTACAGTCTAGTAGCTGATATAAGAAATAACCTGGTAGTTTCAATGTAGTTTGATGGGTCATGGATAGACTACATGGCGAAATGTGAGCACTTAACCTAGATTTGGGGGAGAGGTGGAAATGGCTTTCTGAAAAAGGAACAGCTGAGTTGAGACAAGATGATAGGAGAGAGAAATTGGGAAGATTTCAGATTAGTTCATTGCAGAGACTACAAAGTGAGAAAAAGGAACAGATGACACCAGAGAGGTAACTAGGGACAGTGTCACATAGAACCTTGAAAACAATATCAGGGCAGTTGGGCTTTATCCCAAGAGGAACGGGGGACTTTATTAAAAGATTTTAATCATGAAAAAGAGGTATGATTTTGTTTTGTTTTTTAGGAGGATCGCTCCGGCTATGGTGTGGAGAAAAATCAGATTGGAGCCAGTAAAATTGAAGGTAGTGAGATGAATTAGAAAGTTGTTTTATTTATTTATTAGTTCTAACAATAAATATTTTTGGGTCAAAGGTGCTGTTGCTGTGGCTATAGTAGGGTCATATAATGGAGAGAAATAGATGGATTTGAGAAAAATTTGGGCTTTGGAGGTTGGATATTAGGAGATGTAGAGGGAAGAGGACAGACATGATTTTAAATTTCTGGCTTGAGTAGGTAGATGATGATGATGATGTCGCTGCCACCACTGCCAATGCTGTCATTCAATTAGGGTAACCTTGGAGGAGAAAATTAGGGAAAGATGATGAGTTCAATTTGAGGTGCCCATGGGACAGGTAAGTTCAGATCCAATAGGTAGTTAGATAAGTGGGTTTGAAGTTTAGGAGAGAGATCTGGGCTGGAGCTACTGATTTGGAAAGTATCAGCATTGGAAGGTAAAGTAATGGATACGAAAGTTCACTGAGGTAGAATGTGCAGAGAGAAGAGATAATTTAGGTTAAAAATCTTAAGAGTACATCTATCTAAAATGAGAATTCTTCTAATAAGACTTTAAGAAGAAATGACTAAGAAAATAAGACAAAAATTCAGAAAAGTATGAGCTAATAATTCTTAAACAATTCTGTACTGGTATTAAATAAGTGGATGGTGAATTGTGGAATCCAAGTTTCTCACTTTTGGAGAGTAAACTAACAGATAACCATGAGCTAGAGAAAGACTAGACTAGAGCAAACCATCTGGTACTGTATTAGAGTTAGAGTAAGGTGACCAGACGTCCCACTTTTGGTGGGACAGTCCCGATTTTTAACAATTTGTCCTGCGTCCTGCAGCATTTTAAAAATGTCCCGATTTTTGGAAAGAATGCGTGACAAGCTAGGGAACGGCGGGAGATAGACCAAATTTTTCATCAAGAACCCCCTCCCTCCCGGTCAGTGGTGTCCTGCTTTACCAATGTTAAAATCTGGTCACCTTAAGTTAGAGACGTCAGCATAAACTAATATTTAACTTAGTATAGCTATGGATACAGACACATTATAGATATGTATGTATATATGGCCTAGTATACAGACATGTTTTCTAGCTCTGTCTAATCAAGTGGCCTAGAAGCAATGATACTCTACTAACACTGGGCATACCTCCCAGCACCCAGATTTTGGTTTCTAGTACCATTCTCTGACAAAAAGGACTAAAGCTTCTTAGAAAATATCAGATTCTAGGACTGGGGCAAGGAAGACGCAAATTAGCTGTGAACATTTTTTTTTTTTTTTTTTAAAGATTTGTTTATATTGACTTAGAGAGAGAGAGAGAGGGAGAGAAAGAGAAAGAGAAAAGGGAGAGGGCCCGGAGCAGTGTCCATAGTTGCTTGTGACTAGTTTTCTATATACCATAGTTTTCATTCCACAGGTGGGTGCGGGTCTGCTCAGGGCAGGAACCAGCCCTGGTATCCCACATGGGAGGTGCACTACCATGAGCCAGGGGCCTCCCACATGGGAAGCACGCCTTGGGCTGGAGTCAAAACCAGGGGCCTCCCACATAGGAGCCTTGCCCCAGAGAGAACGGAACTGGGGGCACACCCCAGTTCAGCATATGGGTCCACATGGGCCGGGGCCAGGATTCCATCCTCTGACCCTGGGGCTGCAAGATGAGTGCTCAACCTGCTGAGCCATCCTGGCTTCCCCAGCTGTGAACATTTTGTAGTGCCAGAAAGTAAGAAAGTGGTCAAAATCCAAAAGGATAGGGTCTTGGCAAAAAGATACAGGAGCTAACCTGAAAGAGCACCCAATGATAAGGTGATCAGATTTTAACATTGGTAAAGCGGGACACCATTGACTGGAGGGTGGGGGGTTCTTGATGAAAAATTTGATCTATCTCCCGCCGTTCCCTAGCTTGTTGTGCCTTCTTTCCAAAGCTCGGGACTTTTTTAAAACACCGCGGGACGTGGGACAAATTGTTAGAAATTGGGACTGTCCTGCCAAAAGCGGGACGTCTGGTCACCTTACCCAATGAGCAAAACTGGAACATTCTGAGCAAAAATAAGTAACAGTATTAGATTATAACCCAAAGTATAAAGTAAATATTTCTAAATCCATACTGCTTGAAATAATGATTGAATAATTAAGTGCCCTCATTTTTTAATTTATTTCATACAGAAGAATTCCAAGTAATTTATGCAGATACTTCCCTCCCTCAAGGAGCCCTTCACTATGGGCTGCACTTAGTGACTAAAAGGGAATGGTTATTTTTGTCGACATTGTTTAAGATTAAGTAAGTCTAGGACCAAGGTATTTTCATTGGATATAGCACTAAAGTATTGGTGATCTCAATGGGAGCAGTTTTAGAGGAAAGGTAGGTTTTTTTTGGTTATTAATATATATGTCTAACTTTAACCAATCTCATAGAGTATTAGTTCTGTGTATTCTTATTAGAAGATTTAATCACAAACTGATATTTAGTGTCTATCAAAAGCTCACTTAAAATATCAGATATGAGGATATCTTAATTATGTATTCATCTAGTTTCTTGTATTAAGTCTCAACAAAAGTATCAAGATGGTGTCATTTCGGTCTCCCCCAACATGAAAATGCCTGTACTGAGTTCTAACTTAAAATGCCATCTGTCTGTATTGAATTTATCTGTAAGGAATATCATTTGAATGATATGAAGTTGTATATGAAAATGTAGTCCATAGGTTCATTGTTCTTTGTATAAGTGCATACAGTTCAGATTTAAAAAAAAATTATATGGTCATATAACAAATCACCCCAAAACTTAATGACTTAAAACCACATTGATTTATTATATTTACAGTTCTGTGGGTCAGGAATTTGGGCAGGGATTGGCTAGGGGATTCTTCTGCTCTGTGTGACATCAGCTGGGATCACTCACTAGCTGGTAGCTTGGCTGAGCTGGACAGGACCATCTAAGAGAGCTTCACTCATATTTCTGGCACTTTGGCATGCCTACATATATCCTCTCCACACTATGGTAGTTTCAGTGTAGTAGGCTTTGTTTCATGGCTTCTAGCTTCCAAAAGGGAGAACTGGGAAGCTGCAAGTCCTCCTGGTCTCGGGAGTTTCAGAACATCACTTTAGCAACATCCTGTTGGTCAGAGCAAGTAACAGGCCAGCCAGGATTCAAAGAGCTAGGAAATAAGCCCCATCTCTGGATGGGTAGAGTGACATGCACACAGGGAATGAAGGAATTGATGGTGGCCATATTTGGAGAATAGTATATGGGCATACCAACTATCACAGTATGTAATTTTTAATTTTATATACATAGTTTTATTGTGATGAAACTTTCTTACCTTATATTTTAACTTGTAACCAAATTCAAGTGCTCTTAGAAATGAGACAGGTTATACATATTAAATAAAAATTGTAGCTTAAATAGAAAACTTGGAAGAATGGGGGCCAAGCTAACTTCCATTTTCATTGTTATTCACTATAAATATATCTTGTATTAAGAAGTATCTTGGATTACTTAGAGTTGAAAATCTTCTAAATAATTTTGCTTGATAATTAGGACTATCTTATGAGAATTTCCTGCTTAGTTTGACATTAATCCATATATTTGTATTTTTAGCCCTTACAAACTTTGGGGAGCGAAGGCTATAAAAAATGTAAAATTTAGATACTCTTTGATTGAGAAATTCTGCTTTATGATATTAGATATTCTTTACTGCATTGTCAGTAGTTGCAAAATATTGGAAACAATTTAAGAGCCCATTAGTGAGAGACCAGTTAAATAAATGATGTATTCATAAATATAAAATCATGAAATTGTTAAAAGAAAGTATGAGGATATTCTATAAAGAAGTAAACTCTAAGATACAGTAAGCAAAAAAAAAAAAAAAGAAATTATATAGTATGCCACCACTTTCTTAAAAAAAATATTTAAAACAATGTATATGCTTTTATATATGTAGAATGATTATAAATACACAGTGAATAAAGGAAGGGAAGCTGTGTGATTGGGGAAAATTCCATTTACTATAACCCTTTATTTAGTACAGTTTACTTTTGTACCAGGCACATGTATTAACTGATCTAAAAACTAACCTCTAAAAAATGCTCTGATGGTTTTATTCATTTGTTGGTTATTTTCTTGTGTAAGGTGGAATGTTGGATGCTCCATTTAGAGAGAAGTCTAGTTTTAGGGAGCCTAAAGGCCTGTAAGAAAGATTAAACACATGTACCATGTAACTAGGCTGCTTGATAGCAATTGCATTTTTGCATTGCCTGGATACTTTGGCCATTATTTTTATTGGATTGCTTATTCACTTATTGTATTCAAGAGTTGTTTATATTCCAGAAATAAGTTATTACATATTTGTTTTGCAGTTCCAAGTTTATGGCTTGTCTTTATATTTTCATAACACTGTCTTTTGAAGAGCAGAAGTTAAAAATTTTTAAGTGGTCAATAGTTTATTGGTTACCTGAGGGTAAGAGGGGAGGCGGATAGGAGAAGAGGGAGGAGGTACTAAATATATGGTGATGGAAAGAAAGCTGACTTCGGGTGTGAACACATATTGTAACACATAGATGAAATACTATAGAATTGTACACCTGGAATCTATGAAATTTTTACTAGCCAATGTCATCCTAATAAATTTAACAATAAAAAAAATTTTTTAAGTGGGATATATCATTATTTTTCTTTTATGGTTTGTGTTTTTGGTCCCATGTCTAGAAACTCTTTGCCTAATTCAGAGTGTAGCAGACTACAGCCAATTCAGCCCATTACTTGTTTTTGTAAATAAAGTTTTATTGGGACATGGCCATGCCTATATATTTATTCACTGTCAATGGCTGCTTTCATGCTATAATGACAGAGTTGCATATTTGCAGCAGACTGTATATATCCCACAAGGCCTAAAATATTTACTATATCACTTTTTGCGCAAACATTTTGCCAACCACTGGGCTAACCTAGGATCTCCCAAATTTTCTTCTATGTTTTCCTCTAGAAATTTTGCATTAAAAAAAAAAAGATTTGTTGTTTTGAAAGAAGGTGAGAGAGAGAAGGAGGGAGAGTCCAGAGTAGTCTCCATAGATGTACATCATTAGTTGTGACATGGATTAATTCCACACAAGTGGATGTGGGGCTGAGCAGGGTGGGAACCAAACCAGGGCCTCCCACATGGGAGGCAAGCATCTTCACTGCTGAGTCATCTCGGTGGTTACCAGTGCGCTGCAGTTCAGCATATGGGTTTGCATGGGCTGGGGCTTGGGAGCCCAGGAGCTCAAGATTACAAGGCAAGCACTCAGCTGCTGAGCTATCCTGGCATCCCCATGCATTTTTTAATAGCTGAGTCTATTAATTCTTGTATAAGACAGGAGATATGGGTTGAGGTTCTTTTATTTGTATTCCCCTATGGATTGTCATTTGTTCCAGTACCAGTTTTTGCAAAGACAATTCTTTTTCCATTGAATCACCATGGCACTTTTGTTGTAAGTCAGTTGACCATACATATATAGATCTACTTCTGGGCAGTTTCTTCTGTTCCATTGATTTGTATGTTTGTCCTTATGCCAGAATTACAATGTTATGATAACTGTAGCTTTATAAAGAGTCTTGAAATCAGGTGGTGTAAATTTTCCAACTTTGTTCTTCTTTTTCAAAATTGTTTTATGTTTTCTAGGTTCTGTGCATTTTAATATAAGTTTAAAATCAGCTTGTCAGTTTTTATAAAAAAGCCTTAGGGGATTTTAGTTATTAGGGTTTATGTTAAGTCTATGAATTAATTTGAAATGAATTGATATCTTAATATTAATATTTGAAAACAGTGTATCTCTGTTGAGGTCTTTGATTTCTTACCTGATGTTATATATATATATTTTTTAAAGATTTATTTTTATTGTTTTTGACAGTGAGAGATACAGAGACAGAGAGAAGAGGGAGGGCCCAGAACAGTCTCCATAGTTGCACATCATTGGTTTTTCCACATAGTTTCATTCCACAGGTGGGCGGGGCTGCACAGGGCAGGAACTGGGCTGGGGTCTCGCCCCCATGAGAACTGAACTGGGGGCACTCCCCAGTTCAGCATGTGGGTCCGCACGGGCCGAGGCCAGGATTCGATCCTTGGCCCCCGGGGCTGCAAAGTGAGCGCTTAACCCACTGATCCATTCTGGCTTCCCGTGTTTAATATTTTTGAACATACTAATCTTCCATTTATGTTTAGCTTAGGTGTTTCTTTTTTTATGCTAATAGAATTGCTACTGTTCTGTTACTTTGTCTATTAATTGCTACCATATATAGAAGTACAATTGAATTTTGTGTGTTGACCTTGTATCCTGCAGTTACTAAGTTTACTTATTTTAGTGGTAAATTCTTTAGGTTGTTCTATATAGACAATCCTGTCACTTGTGAAAAAAAAGTCAGTTTTTGTGTGTTTTTTTTCCCCTCTAGGCTTTTATTTTTTTAATACTGTACTGGCAATACAGTACAATATTGAATAGGAATTGTGGGAGCAGATGTTCTTGCTTTGTTTCCAGTCTTAGAGGTAAAGCATTTAGTCTTTCATGATTATGTATGATACGTACTCATATTATCTATAGATTTGTTGTAGATTCATGTCCTAGGCTAAGGACATTCCCTTCTGTTCCTATTTTTCTGAGAGTTTTGAATTATGAGTGGCTGTGGGTTTGAAAAGAAATTTTTGCATCTATTAAGGTGATTGTTTATATTTTAGTGTACTGATACGGTGAATTATATTGGTGGATTTTTTTTTTTTTTTTCAATATATTGAACTAAAACTGCTTTCCTGGGGTAAATGTTGTTTGGTTATGATAATATATTTTTTATATTGCTGGGTTCATTTTTCTAATATTTGGTTAGAATATTTTGTATCTGTGTTCATGAAAGGATATCTGTAGTTTATTTTTATTAAAGTTTTTTGGGGTGAGGGGGGTTGGTGAGTTTTATATCAGAGTAATGCCATCCTCATAAAATGAATTGGGAATTGTTTTCTCATTTATTTCTGGAAGAGTTTTTGTAATATTGGTATGATTTATTCCATAGTTTTATTCCATTTATTCCAAGGAAGCCATTTGTTTTGGAACTTCCTTTATAGGAAGATTTTAAATTACGAATTAAATTTCCCTACTATATCAAGAACTATTTTTGTTATCTAATTTCTTCAGTGAACTTGGTAGTTTCTCTTCAGGTTTTCCAAGGAACTGGTATATTTGATCAAAGTTGTCGAATTTATTGACATAAATATTACCTTATTATCTTTTTACTATCTGTAAGATTTCTAGTGTTGTTCCCTTTTCATTTTAATGTAGGTAATTTGTGGCTTCTTTTTTCTTTTTGTAGTATATGTGCTGCCAAAGTGAGCACAGCTTCTCTTTTTCTTAATCACTCAGGCTGAAGTTTATTCAGTTTTTTTTGAACTTTTCAAACAACTAGATTTCAGTTTCATAGATTTTCTCTATTTTTATTTTCAACTTTAGTTTTTTCCTTCTAATTGGTTTATGTTTAATTTGTTCTTTCTTTCTGTCTCTCATACTCTCTTCTTCTTTTTGTTTTCTTCTTAAGGTGGAAGCTTGTATTACTAATTTAAGACTTTTCTCATTTTCTAGTATAAGCATTTTAAAGATTTATTTTGATTGTTTTGACAGAGAGAGAGAGATACAGAGACAGAGATAGAGAGAAGAAGGAGGGCCCAGAACAGTCTCCATAATTGCATGTCATTGGTTTTTCCACATAGCTTCATTCCATAGGTGGGCGTGGGGCTACACAGGGAAGGAACTGGGCCAGGGTCTCACCCCGGTGAGAACTGAATTGGGGGAACTCCCCAGTTGAGCATATGTTTCCGCATGGGCCAGGGCTGGGATTTGATCCTTGGTCCCTGGGGCTGCAAAGTGAGTGCTTAACCCACTGAGCCATCTGGCTTCCCCTACTATAAGCGTTTAATGCTGTATGTCTCTAGGAACTGCTATAGTGGTATCCCAAAAATTCTGATATGCTCTGTTTTACTTTTCATTCAATTAAAAATATTTTCTAATTTCTCTTTGACCTTGGGGCATTGGGAAATTTATTGTTTAATTTCAATGATTCCTAGTCTGTCAGTTATTGATTATAATTTAATTCTGTTTTAGGCAAAGAAAATACATTATTTGATTTTGATTTTTAAGAAAATATCTTGAGGTTCATTTTATTGCCCAGAATGTGGGGTTTTGTGTGTGTGTGTGTGTGTGTGTGTGTGTTCTATGTGTCCTTGAAAGGAATGTATAGTGTGCTCTTATTATATAGTAGAATGTACTAAAATGTCCAATTAAGTCAAGTTAGTTGATAGTGCTTTTAAGTCTTTTTCTGTCTTTTTGTTCTATTAATTATTAATAGGCATATCAATGTCTACAACTGTAATTGTGGATTTGTTTAACTAATCTCCTTACAGTTCTTGTTTCGTTTATTTTGAACCTATGGTGTTTGGTGGAAACACATATAGGATTGATATATCTTCTTGATAAATTGATCCTTTATCATTATATAGTGTCCCTCTTTATCACTGGTGATATTTCTCATTTTGAGGTCTGCTTTGTCAGATATTAATATAGATAGCCACGCTGTCTACTTTTTTTTCTTTCCGTCCTTTTACTTAAAACTTTTCTATGTTTTTGTACTTAAAGTAAGTATCTTATGAATAGCATTTGGTTGGATCTTTTGTTTTTAATTTGCTGATAGTTTCTACCTTTAATTGGGTATTTAGGTAATTTCTATTTAATGTAATCATTGATAACTTTGTATTTAAATCTACCGTCGTGCTAGTTAGTTCCTATTTTGAATATTTTATTTTTTCTCTATTTCTGCCTTTTATTGAATTTTATCATTTTCCATAATTCCATTTTATCTAACACTCTTGGCTTATTCTATATATGTGTGTACACACACACATACATACCTAGTGGTTGTCCTAGGTCATGGTTTTTCAAACTGGACAATTGATATTTTTGACTGGCTAATTGTTTGTTGATGGGAATAGAGGAAATGTCCTTTGTACATTTTGGGTTTTTAAGTAGCAATCCTGGCCTCTTATCTATTAGATGACAGTAGCAACTACTTTCCACCTCTAGTTGAAGCCAAAAATGTTCCCAGGTTTTGCTTCATATATCATGTAATAATCTTATTACAGTATACTTCCATTTTCTAGTTTCCATTTTCCATTTTTTTAAACAAATTTATGATTCTGTTGTCATAAATTTTACTTCTATATGTGTTATTAACCCCACAATCCATTACTGGATTCTTTCTAATGCTCTTAAAATTTTTTGTAGGTTCATATTTTCACCAGTAATTTTCATTCCTGCCTAAAAAACTTTCCTTAAAATTTTGGTAACTGTAGGCACAGAATTCTCTGAGGTTTTATTTGTCAAAAATCTTTCTTTCTTACTTCGTTTTTGAAGTATATATTTGCTGGTTATAGAATATATTCATTTTGATTTTTTGATTCATGCAAATGTGGTATATATTAAAAAATTAAATAAAAAATAGTAAGTACAACTCTGTGGATCTTAAAAGACAACAAGAAGATCTGAAAAATACTTCAGAACTGATAAAAGATGTTGGCCTATGAAATAAAAATTGTAGGTGAGATAAATACCTTTATTTTACATAAATTAGGTTTTACAAATGAAAAGGTAAATACAAAGCATGGAAAATTGCAAAGAACCAAGGTTTAATGACTCTAGCTCCAGATGAATAAATATATTTAATAGGTGGCTTTCTAGTACGATTAGAAAGGTTTTAGTTCTAGACTCAGTAGTAATATGGATGATCTGTCAAAGCAGAAAGGAACACTGTGTGTAGGCAACAACTATAACAAAAACACAGCACTCAGAGTAGACTGGGCAATCATTTCTTATAAAATCATTAGGTGTATCCTTGGAAACTGATAAAATGTATCTAACTATTTTCAAGAAGAATAAGGAGATGAGAATACCAAAGAATATTCTTATCACAAATGAAAACATATAACCAACTAACCAATGTTACCCCAATAAATTTAACAATTATAAATAAAACAAATTAAAACATAAAGAAACAATAACCTATGTAATCTTTACTAACCATTGTGACCCCAATAAATTTAACAATTAATAAAAAATAAAGGAAAAACAAAGAAAAGAATCAATAATTGTAGTATTTACCGGTAAATAGATTAAAGTCCAGCAATCAACCTTATTGTAGACAAACAAATGAAATATATAAGAAGAAACTTTATAAACCAAGGAGTGGTGAGAATTACTTAATGTTGTTAGGAAAACTAGTTGGCAGTTTGGAATACAGTTCAGTTTAGAGTCAAATCTCATTCCATACATCATTTGGAATGAAGTAATAAAACAATTAGCCCACAGAGAAGTGAAAATCAGAGTATTTATTTGCTGTCGTGGAAGGAGGGGAAATTTCTAAGCAGAGAAGTAACAAAATAAATGAAAAGGCATTGATGAACAAATCTGGACACCTAAAATTAAAAACAAACAACAAGAAACCCCCACTTTTATATTAAAAGCCAGTAATAGACTGAGAAAATGTTAAAAGTAAGTGAAAGAAATATCTTTACATTATAAAGATCTTACACAAATGGTTAAGAAAAACATGAAGAAACCCTCTCTCATCTTACCACTACCACCCCCACCCCACCCCCAATAGGATTGGAAGAGGGAGAGTAGCAAAAGTTTGGAAAGAAAGGCAGTGAGAGTTCTAGAGGAAAGACCTGATTAATAGATTGCAGAAGGGTTTCTGGATAACATTCATGTCTAACTGAATTTGAAGACCTTAATATTCAGGATCAGTCTACATGGTTGTTTGTTTTTTCTCTAACAGGTGATTGAATTGCCCCCAGGATTAGGAATTTGAGGTGGTGAAGTGGGAAAAAGAAAATAAACACACTAGGTAGACTGATAGCTTGGGAGACAACCAAAATTTTGAGACTGATGGTAGCACAACAACAACTGGAGAGATGAGAGTATGTAGAGTGCATCCAAGGGATTTAGTCTGGACTGAGGTTGGATAAAATAGAGTGGGATATTGAATGACAGAGAAGAAGAGGGTAAGACAGCCAGATGGCATAAGCCTGAGGGAAGGAATGGGATTACTTTTGAGTTAGGGTCTGGAAATGTCACTGTGGAGAAGGCTGATCTACTGTTTTAGCCTTTACTCCAGAAGGTTCTTTTCAAAAGCCAGATATTGCCTAGTGGTTGAAAGATTTGTTCAGTGATAAGGCTGAGAATATACAAGTGATTTGTTTTACTGTGTTAAAGGGGTTTCCAGAGGTCCCTGGGGAAGAGGTTGGATGGAAAGGCAGCATTGGGAATACAGATGGGTGGCTGAGAAAGTATATAGAACATTGTGGGCATGAAAATAGAGAGGATAGTTTGCCATAATGGATTTGGGTTTTAAATAAAGCCCAATACTGATGGGTGAGAGCTACAGGTAGAATTAACTAGCAAGATTCCTGAATTGACCTGTAGTATAATGATTATCTCTAGAGCCTGATCTACTGTGTCTTTGTTTTCTAAAGGGAATAATACTAAAAACTTAACCCTGAGTGATAAAGCCTAAAGCAATTAAGCTTTAAATAGTGAAAGCCAGTAGGGCTCACATTTCTTAAGAATTGTCTGATGTTTGCAAAGTCCCCACTGTTTGGAGTTAGCTTTGAGGTAGAGTGGGAAGATACAGCACTACCATTAGTTTCGTAAAATCCAGTTTGTGTTATCCCATTGCCAATGACCCAGGAATGAACTGGTAGCCTGTTTCCTCCTACTATTACATTTTACCTGAAATTGGGTGCTGAGGCCGTCTGCTGGCTCTGGTGAGTGAGCTAGTATAGTTATTAGCCCCTTGTTTCCTTGGAATATCAATACAAATCCTTATTTGTTGCATACCTCCTTTGGGGATCTGAATCTTTTTAAAGCTAGTAATAATTACCTCTTATCAGCTAACTTACTTCTCTCTTACTCTCTCTTTGTTCTTGCTCCTTTAATCTTTAATTTAAATTTTTAAAGTCTGTATTAGGGACCAGAGTGGCAATTGGCATTTCTTGAACAAGTAAAGTATCTGTATAAGGATCTTTGTTTGCTACAGGGAGACAATGATGTATCACAGTATCTACAATCTATAATGTTTTCAGTAGACTGAATGTGTTGTCTTTCTTCTACTTTAGATCTATTCATACTAATGGAAATGTAACTGGAACTGACTTTGATGATAAAATCAAGGACCATCAGGCAAGATCATGTAGTAGGAGTTTTTGCTTCCAGATGAAGACACCGACATTTAGAATTTCTACTTTCTAAGGTATTTGAGACAGAAATTTATTTTAATTTGACTCCTTGGCAATCGTTTTATTATGTTGTTTTCTATATGTAGATTTCATAACTTTACATTTTTATGTTAGAATGGTTAGCTTTTAGAGAAGAGTTCAAACCACCTCC
>PVKE010027819.1:0-21338 GCA_004027555.1 Craseonycteris thonglongyai | reverse complement strand
ATGGACGACGTCCCTGTTCTGCTCTTAGTAATTTAGATACATTAACTTTTTGATTCTGACAGTAATTTGTGAGTAGATATCTATTATTACCCTCATTTTACAGAAGGGGAAATGGAGCCACAGAGACGATCAACAACTTGCCAAAGATCACACAGTAGTAAGTGAAAGAGCCATGACTTGAACCCAGGTAATTAGGCTTTACATTCTACATTCTTAATCAGCAGGTCATGCTGCCTCTTGTACGTTGACTTGGCTTTGATGACGTGCTCCTTGTGTGGAGAATTCTGATACATTTTAAAAATTGCACTGGTCTAAAATGTCTCTGAAGAGTCATAAAAGGAAGAAAATTCTGGGAAATGGAATTATATTGTTTTACTTAGTAATAACAAGCACAATTTTTTACACATTTATCTTAAAAGCACCACGTGACAGGTCAAATTCTGTCAGAAGTGCAAACCCTGTCACAGCAGGGTTAGTACTCCATAGGTACTAAAGGATTATGTTATATCATGGACATTGAAGAGCTGAGACCCTCAAAAAAGGGAACTACAAAGCTGTAAAAACTTATTGCTATTATTAAAGCATCTCACATAAAAGGAGCAGAATAGATGAGGCATCTCCTCAGCATTCTGAACTTTCCAAAGGGGGTGGGGGGAAATAGTTCAGAGGTTTCCTTTATTTTTCTGGAACCATCCAGCTTAAGTCAAGCGGTAATCTAATGAAATAGCTATTGAGGTGGCATTTAGATTGTTTATTGAAACAGCCTTAAAACAAACATTTATTTTTATAGCAATTTGACCTAATCTTCCACAGATTTAAATAAACATTTTTACATTAATTTTTATTATTAATTTTGAGTAAGCATAAGAGGTTTGGACAATTTCTCTGGGCAATAATAGTTAATCTGGAAGGCTTATTCATTGCTTTGTTACTTATTACACCATTAAAAATCAAGTGGATTTTTGAGCTACCTTCATTTACTATAAACTATCATACTAATGATTATAACTTCATTGTTATTGAAATTCTGATACCTATCTAATTTTATTTATTGTTCTATATATTAACTATATCTACTTGCAACTAATGTGATATAGTGGAATTATTTCCCTTTTCAAGTAAAAAGAACTATCCATAAATTACTATCAGAGAAGCAAGCCAGATTGAAGGACTGAGTATTAAAAAAAGTATTTAAAAATAAAATGTCCTTTGGCCCATTTTGGACAAAGAACTCACACACATTCATTTACTCATTTATTTAAAAAGTATTGAGTACCTATTATATACAAGGCAGAAGTTGGTATGTTAACAATGTCTATTAGAATATGATAATAAATAATGACTCTAAACATGACCAGTCCATCAATTCATTTATGTCCTAATGTCTGGTTAAGTTAAATTATGGGTGCTGTCCATTTAAGTTTCTTAAGACACCCAAAATCCTGATAAAGAATATGCACTGTAATTATAATTATATTTTTGTTTCCAAGGCTAATAAATAATAACATTGTACTGAGGTGTTAAGAACCCAACTAGTCACAACTATGGGTAGAGAAGTAAGCTGGCACTATAAGCCAGATCTAATTTTGCATCTGATTCTTGGTGAACATTTGACATCATATACAACTATATTAAGTACCTAGCAGATATGTGTATCAAAATGCCATAGTAAATACATATGTATTGTTAGGAATAAAAGGAATAAAAGAAAGTTAATGTGGAAATTTCAATAAGGAAACATTAGTGGCCCACATTATTTGTATATAGCTTTCCTACTACATATGAAACTGAAATACTCATCATTTTTCATGTATATATTTTACAGTATGGGAAATCTTATGTAAAATGGGGCTATTTATTTTGTGATGAAATTTGGAATTACTGTGAAATCTCAGCTATTCTATTTTATTATATTTTTTAAACTTAAAGCTTTGAATAATGGTAAAATTAAAAAATGAATCTAGATAAACGTGTAAAATCACAATTCACTTCTTTATTTTAAGGTCTTATACTGTATAACTATAAAATTCCTTTATTATATAATTCCTTATTAACGTTTTGTGTTAATTGAATTTAGTCTAGAAAATTTAGGCTTTCATTGGGTATGATTCCTCTTTTCTGTACAAGACTGAAGACAAAGATCAAATAATTTTATGAATTATTGTGAGATAAAAATGCTTGTTTGTGATCTCTGCATGAAACATCTTGAGCAATTGCCTCTCAATTCAAAATAATACTACTATTTCCCATGGGGTCATAATATGACAGAGAATCTTTGAAAATAATTGAAATATGTTAAGAAGAAGACAATAATTTCATGCTAACCTTAGTGTTTGGAGTTTACACATTATTAAGATTTTTTTTTCATAGATAATGACCTGTATCTTTATTTATTTAGAAGTTTGAAAGTTGCTAATAGTAGAAAGGTTAGAACAATATGGTACCTAAATCAGGTTTCTTGAACTTTCAGGTTTAAATGGACCGAGCTGCCATTCAATTAGCCCCTGGCCTTTGCAACAGGTACCTCTTGTTTTCAGTGTCTTAACTAAAGGACCCTAAAGCTGTAAGAACAAGCTATGAATAAAGGAAGCTTCTTAAAAGCAAAAGTCTTCTCTGATCATTCTGTTTTTTGTTTTCTTTATTGAACACAGACCTGAATGCTTCCGTGCTTCTAAAGGCTTAGAACACAGCTATTGGGCAGGTAGAAGCAATGCAAAGGTAGAACAAGAAGGGTTCTCATTTGAATCACTCAATCATTGGCCACCAGCACTTCAAGGGACCTCTACTAGTCAGTCCCCTGGGCTCCACACCTGTCTCTGAAGGGCAGGACTTCCTGAAAAGATTACTGCTCCTATTGTCCTGCTTTTCCAGGCAATGTACTACTACTGCTTTCCATTGGGAGCCCAGGAGTGGCAAAGCTACCTTTTCCTGTATCCGCCCTGCCCTGACCCACTAAATGCAGTCTGTTTCCTTGAAGTGTTAGGTTGAACATGTGAGAGGAGAATGGTTAGAAGAGTTCATCTGTTCTCTCTTCAATATTATGCTGAGTCTCTTCTTATCTATGGGAATGGGGGTGGGGGGAGGGAGAATCAAAAAGGACCTATGGTGTGGTGAAAACAAAGAGTCATACATAAAGGGAACAGACTTTTCTGGAATTTTTAAATATTAATACCACCAAGGCACTGGTAGTCAAGTGAGCTACAGGTGACCAAATTTTAAGAATTTCTGTCAATTCACAGGACAAAGATTCGTGACTGCTTTTTTCAGTTCCCAAAGCATTTATTGACGGATTGATCACCAGACTGGTCTATTGAATGTCAAGAGGCACTCTTGTTATGGGGCATTAAGTCAAGAAAAACTGGAACTTGTAAGCATTGGTGTTGAATTCCAGTGTGGTCATGCTTTCTGATCCCTAACTACATTGTTGGATAAGAAAGTGCATCAGTTAGATGTGAAAAAAGCATGTGCTGCCTCTGCAAAGTCTGGAAGTGCTTAAAAACCATGATGTATATAATTCAGAACAATAAATTACGTGCACAAAAGTTTATCATAACGGAAAATTAAAAAGTGACAATTTCATCACACGGTTACACTGCTGTTTTCTTTTTCTTTTCTTTTTTTTTTTGTGTGGTTTTTGTCCTTTTTTCAATTCCTTTTTTTAAATTTTTTTTTTATGGAGGGTTGGGGGAGGGTAGAGATTAGAGATTTGGTCCATTGAAGATTAATCACCCTCAATGATATATATATTAGAAAAAATATCAGCAGCAAGACTCTGGAAATAGATTCTGTTTGATGTAGCTAGTCTGTCTTTTCTGTTTTGCCCTCCTTCACGGCAGCCTCTGAAGTTTTCCGCAGGGGGGTTTTCTCCGAGTTGGCATGTCCTTGGCCAGAATCTGCCGCTCCGCCGTTTTTGTGGGTCGTGTGCTTCTCCAAGTAGTTCAGCATTTCACTGAGGACTGTTTGGAAAGTGCTTAGGGCTGCACATATTGCTGGAGTCCCAAAGCCATGGGTGATCAAACTGGAAATGAGAAGTGGTAGGGAAAAAGAGATGAACAACTTACAGCATGATACAGGACAATAAATCCCCCCATTTAATCCAGAACATTCAATGCAACAGGCATTTCTTGTGCTCTTAAGAGGTGCCAAGCATTGTGGAAGATAGAACACAAGTCAATAGATGGCTTTTAACCATTAGTAGTTTAGGACACAGCTGGAAGAAGTCTTGTCATTGATAGGCTGCCAGTCTAAATGTTTAACTCATGACTTGTCTCTGAGTCTAGCTCATTTAGAAAGTCAGAAAATACAACTTTACATGTATGGAAATCCTCTCATTTTTAAGAACGGCACCCATGCTTGTACAGGTCATACAAGAAGAAATCATACAAGAAGAAATCAAAATTGGCTGAGTGTCCCTGATGACTTCATTTTTCTCTTCTTCATAGTGATGCAGTTTTATCTGGGCACGTGACCATCCAGCTAGAGATTACTTTTCCAAACTTCTGTTGTAGCTAGCTTTGAACATGGGGCTAAACCTCACAGAGTAGAACAGGGAGAGCAGTGTTGTATGGACGGGATTCCCACCTACTTAAAAGGAAGCTGAGAGCCCTTTATTTCCTTTCAAAGTAGTTATGCAGCTATGCAGATTAGGATAATTACTGTGGTGGTGGGGAAAGAATGACATGGAAGCAATCCACTCACCTCCAGGCTCCTCCATGAGAGAAATGTAAAATTTTCTCTCATGTAAATTACTCTGTTTGGGTTTTAACAGCTACGTAGTTAACAGATAATCATACCTAATGAGAAATGTAGGGAGTGTCAGGGCAACCTCAGCCTAGTAGTCCTTCCAACCATGACAAATATCATTTCTAGGTGAGCAAACACATAACTGCAATTTCACTCTTTTTGTGAAAAGAAGCCACCCAGATATTCATTTGGTTGATTGATTCTGAAGTGACACTCTGCCAGGTCACTAGCCATAATTCATACTTGTGATAATATAAAAGCACATGCCTGATATATTTTATGCATGTGTTATAATAGATATACAACATGGTATATATGGTATGAATTAAAAAAACAAGTGAACTATGAACTGCTCCTAAGTCTTAGGTTATTATCATTGTTATGACATTAGCAGTTTTTTTAATCAGCTAGCACCATCCTCCATAATATATTAACTAGATGCTTACCCTTCTTAGAGTATGTACTCTTTAGGAAAAAAAAGTAATGAGATTTTAAAAACAATGCAAGTAAGGGATTTAGGGTCTAAGGCAGCCTACTGATATACCTTAGTGGTAATAATAATAGGCTCTACCACTGAAATTGTTGTTTATATTAATCCATGCAAAGAAGTCAGGATTATGACTCCAGGCCTATATTAAGTGTTTAATAAATGATAGATATTGTTGGCTGTGGGATATTCATGGTAAGGGTAAGTTTTCTGCAGGTCTCTCACTATACTCGATAGGCTGCTAGCATCTTTCATCTGGACACTTCACAAAGCTTGTCCTAGGCCTAGGTCACAATTAACATACCGTACATTAAAGAGGAAAAATACTCCAATGTCTGATAATTTAGAACACAAAAAATGGTCAGTGCTTAGGCATCTATGTACACCAAAAGTTGTAATATAAGACCTCATCAGGGGATGCTGGGATAGGTTGGTCAGTGGTTGAGCACTTGCCTCACAATCGTGAGGTCTAGGGTTTGATTCCTGGCCCCAGCCTATGCAAACTCCATCTGCTGAACTGCAGCACAACTGGTAACCACTGAGAATGCTCACCAGGGAAGGTTCTTGCCTCCCATTCAGGAGGCTCCCAGGTCGATTCTTGCCCTGCATGGCCCCACATCCACCTGTGTAGAGTGAAAGCTTGTCACAACTAACGATGTACAACCATGGAGACTGTTCTGGGCCCTCCCCCCTTCTCTCTCCCTCTCTCTCTCTCTCTCTCTCTCTCTCTCTCTCTCTCTCTCTCTCTCTCTCTCTCTCTCTCTCTCTCTCTCTCTCAGTTTCTCTTAGACAATAAAATTAACCTTAAAAAAAGACATTATCATAGTTCAAGCATTTATATATCTTCTCTGCAATGCCTTAGTGCAATTCTGACAACAGCTCCAGTTTTACAACGAGATAACTAGAGGAGTATCTATGTGCTTCAGAGACTATCAGGGAGTCGGGATGACAAATGGAATTGGTTGGAGAGTTGGAAGAATTTACTATGGCTGCACCCACAAAAAGAGCTGATTGAAGCCATCCACTAATTTCTAGATACTTGACCCTGGGTACAAACTGCCTCTTTTCTCATGCTTTATTCCTATTTAGGGCTCCTTGTACCATTAGATGAATTTTGTTTTGCTCTCTATTGCCATGTCCTGTTGGTTATGACTGCCCTCTTTATCTATAACCAAGTATGCAGTTTTTAGTTTCACTAGGTTAAATATTAAAGTGAATATAGCCAATTTTTTAGTTCTCATCTGACTGTATGCCAGGCCCTATTCTAAGTGCTTAATTCTGTATAATTAACCTTGTATAATCCTGGCATCAATACTAAGATATAGGTGTTATTATTTCCATTTTACAGATAAAGAAAGTAATTCCCAGAAAGTTAAATAATATTCCTGAGAAATCAAATATTCTGTATTGCCTCCCTGCTTATGTTTTTCTGAGGATGTGTTCTATGCCTTTTCTTGGAGAAATTACACTTAGTTTAGTTTTTCTAACTTTGTTCCATGGGCCTGGAAGATATTGATTCTTCTTACTCACTTTCCTATCTAAGACCAGAGTTTTAAAAAAATCAAGTAAAAAAGAGAAAAGGTCTATACAAATGCTTTAATTCTTCATGTTGAGAAGAGTTGTCACCATAATGAAAGATTTTTAAGCTGGTATCCCTTCTTGGCTGATGACGTTTCTTGCTTCTAAAATATATGTCTGATCATTAGCAGGTTGCATTGTCATCTTTGCCTTACACTGAGAGCCAAGGGGACCAAGTCTTCATGTTGGCTCTGAACTTAGATACTTCTTGATTTGGGGGAATTTATTTAGCCTTGTAAGATTACAACGGTTTGACTAAAACATCTGCAAAAGTTCTTTCTAATTCTAAGCTTCAGTTCACCAGTACTACTGCTTAGGGTACTCTTCTTAAAACTCAGGGTGTAGATAGAAGGTTACAGAAGTTGGAAGATCCCCGAGCTCAGCAGAGAAGTCTAAAAGTCATTGCTGGCTATGCAACATAAGACAAGTAACTATTTGAAACATTATCTTTCAACACAAAAAATATTGTGTAAGTTTTGTTAGTTTCTTTAATTTCATATTACCTGCACATAAAAAAATATACACATGGCACACTGGATAGAATGATACTAAATGCAAAGGATAGCTTCTGTTCTAGTAGTTTTTAGTGATGTTTATGAATCCAAATAATAAAAAAGTGTAATATTGTATTAGAATAGCACAGAAAAAAAGTGTGAAATCACAGTATGACTAAAAAGAATTTCTAGGAATGTCATACTATTCTGTTAGGCCCCAACCACTCCATGAAAATATGTGCATATCTCACTTATGGTGACATACTGAAAAAAGAAAAAAGAAAAAAAATGTAGACTATACAGAAAAATAAAAATGAAAAACAGAAATGACAAAGCTGATTTTCAATCTTAGAAAGAAAATAAAATAAGGTCATCTGTAAGGTAATATACTATACTGAAATCTCCAAAATATTTGATAATGAAGATTGTTATTGCCTTTAGAAGAGACTATTTTTCAACCACAGACTTAATATTTATGTTATGCTTGACATTTGCACATATTTTTTTATCAGATTAGCATCAGAGAGCATTTCACAAGCAAATAATACTCGAGTAGCCATGATGGTTTAGGTAGGTAGTCAAAATCTAGAAGTTCTTCTAAATTCGAATTCATTTAAAAGTTTATTCTCAATAAGACAAATAAAAGAGACAACATACTTGTGTTAGATATGTACTTTTCATGCCACATTTAAAAAAATTTTTGCTGAACAGTGGCAGAGGATGGAAATGGTACATCAGATTTCTTAGTGTATTTTCATTCCCCAGGTCTCCTTCCCTTTGTCCTCTGTAATCATATGTTGTATTGCTTTCTTTCTGAACAGCTTTTCTCAGGTGTATTTCCTCTCCATTTCCAAACTTATGACAGTCATTCTTATTTGTGCACTTTTGTCCTACCTCTTCTTTTCAGCCAATCAAAAGTCTATGCACCATTCAAAGCTCCTTGGATGATACTGAAAAAAATAGTTTCATGATCCCTTCATTATTAAGACATTGAAAAAGATTTGTTCCTGCCAAAGGATAAAAACTTGCTAAAGTGAAAGAGGACTTAAATAGACTTATTTAAGGAGATGATAAAGAAACAACATTCCCTCTAAAAATGTAAACCCAGAGCCCTGAGAAGACAATGGGAAGAAAATAGACAGGGGAGGGTCAGATCTCAGTCATCACAGTGAGGAAGAGGACTGGGGGCCATACAGGGGCCCTGAGAGCATAAATGATAATCAAAGTTGACCAGATTTCAATGTAAGTGGCAAATAAAATGCTGCATTTAATCTCTAGAAATTTGTAGTTTGAATTCTTCCTATAAATGGATATTCAATTTATAGTCTAATCTTAAAAAAAAATGCAAAGAATGCTAAAACAAAGTGGAAACAAACCAGGAATCAAAAGCAACAACAATGAAACAAACAAGGCTGAGATGGGGCAGGATAGTCATCGACCTAACACTGTAGGTGACATACTCATAGTCTGCTGCCATCATTTGGGTATGAGTCACCTCCAGGAGGCAGAAGCTTCAGTGTATGGAATCAAATATATGGTGACAAAAAGAGAACTGACTCTGGGTGGTGAGCACATAGTGCAACACATAGACAATGTAATGTAGAATTGTACCCCTGGAACCTACATAACTTTTACCAATCAATGTTACCTCAATAAGTTTAAAAATTAGTTAAAAAAAAAAAAAAAAAAAGGCTACAACAAGCTTGTTTATCCCATGGCCGACAGGCTGCATGTGACCCAGGATGGCTTTGAATGCAGCCCAACACAAACTTGTAAACTTTCTTAAAACATTATTATTTTTTTTTTTTTGCATTTTTTTCCCTTTTCTTTTTTCTCTTTCTTTCTTTCTTCTCTTCTCTTTCTTTATTTTAGCTCATCAGCTATCATGAGTGTTAGTATATTTTATGTGGGGCCCAAGACAATTCTTCTTTCAATGTGGCCCAGGGAAGCCAAAAGCTTGGACACTCCTGGGCTGAATAAAACTTCCTTGATTTCCTTAGGGAGTCTCTGCTGCTCAGGCTGGTAGGATCTAGTTTAAAGTTATGTTTCCACAATGAGGAAGAGAAACAAAGCAGAGATAGACACAAGGCTCTGGAACATAGTGCTATGTTAATGTATGACAGATTAAATGGTAACTAAGATACTTTGCTTTCTTTTTAAGGCATTTAATCTTTAAAACTGGCAATAGTATAATTAATAGAGTTGAGACTTTTTAAGTATAGGAGACTCCTCTTTCAGGGTAATGAAAACACAGGCCTGTGTTTCTGAGTTGTTAGGTAATCTTTGAAAAAACAGTGAAAGATGACAGAGGAAGTAGTGAGGTGCAACCGAAAAATGCTAGGCTTTTAAATTACATTTAATTCATTCCTTAATAATTTCTTATAATGAGATTTTTTTTTAAATCAGGTATTGAATTTGAGTGTACATACAGTAAATATTTACCATTTTTTATACTGTTAACTGAATTTTGAAAAATACACAATGATGTAATTACCACCATTAGCCAAAAGGACAGTCACACAATCACCGTTAACCAACAAGTATTCTTGTGCTCCTTTTTAATTAATTCAACTCCTCCCCAACCCTGGCTACTGGGAATCAGTGCTATAATTTCTATCCCTGTAATAGTTTTTACTTTTCTCCCTGAATGTCATCTAAACCGAATCACAAATTCTGGAGACTTTTCTGACTGCCTCGTTTTACTTCACATAACAATTCTGAGATTCATCCACATTATTGTGTTTATCAACAGATTATTTCTGTAAGTGTTCCATTTACTGGATTTATCACAATTTGTTCATGTTACAAATCTGAAATGTTAACATTTGAAAAATAGAGCTGATCACTGAAGTACTTGCTTCATGGGGTCAGTAAGGAACCCAAAAAATAGCTGTACTATTTCCTTTTATAAAAGTGCTCTTTAACCAGCAACAATTCAATTTACTGTAGGATTTTATTTAGCAATGCATCTGAGATTTTCTCCAAAAACACCATATGCTAAGTTGAAGGGAGTGGGGTAGTGGGCTAGATGATAGCAGAGTAAGGTAGAATCACAGCTGGTTGGAAAATGATACCCAAAGTGTAGACTTAAGGGCAGTTGTCAACCTTGAAGGACGGCTCTAGTGGAGTGCTGCACGGCTCTCTCATTAATTCCACTCTGCTCGACATGTTAATTGACAATGTGGTTGAAGGCATCATGGATTTGTAACCTAATGGCTGGCATTAAAATAGAGAGGAAAATTCCTGCATTGGATAGCAGAACCCACGTTCAGAAATACCTTAATGTGGTAAAAAGCTTAGTTGGTGGGCCAAAATCAATGATGTGAAATTTAGGGGAGATTAAGGAAAACATATCCACTTGCGGTATACTGAGAAAGGGATCTGATTCAAGAGTAATTCTGAGGGAATTACTTTCCCAATCAGTGAGTCTAAACTAAAAAAGCAAGGGTCAAAATTTGAAGTTTGGATCATAGCCTGTTGGGTTTAGATAGTGTGTTTACTTTGAACCATTCTGTCTCTCTCTAACTAGATTCCAGCTCATTGGTTTCATTTTCCTAGTACTAATTTCACACCAAGGAGCAGGAAGGTTCTGACAACTGACTGAGCAATATGATCACCTGCTGAGAAAATCTAGACTGCTATAGTTTATGGCACCTGATGTTTGAGAAAATGTAACTTCTATTTAACAGTCATCATCTGAATTTTATTTATGGCTTTAAAAACTCCTATTTCACTGGATCTCTCAATGAATATTCTCTCAGGAGTCTTTCTGCAGCACAAACCATTTCTTCAAGCTGAGTTTGGGAAAGTGGTAACTGTTTGCTGAATCCAGAGGTGAAGCTCTACTTTTTTACTTTTCCACTATGTGTTAAGGTATGTTCATGTTTCAACAGATGAAGGGCTACCACAGGGTAAAATAACCTTTTATAGGGAGATTTTGTGTGTGTGTGTGTGTGTGTGTGTGTACGTACTGATGCACCTGTCGACTTACACTGCTTTTGCTTTTTCATAAGGTGATTTCCTAAACTCTTCTTGACTAATGGGCTTGACCTGAATAAGTTCTGTTAATACAGACTTAAACTTTTTAAAGGAAAATATATTGCAGCAGTTCAAACTATATTTTCTTCCAGTGGGATTAAAAATGAAGAAATTGAGACTCAGAAATGCAAAAGATAATAGAGGGTGGAAGAGAAGAAAATGCTACTTAAAAGAGAATAAATTATAATTCTTCTTTTTCCCTGTGTGGTTTTGCTAGTAAGATGTTAGTGACACCCCATCTTTAACTCAGTGTTTGTACTTAAAACTATAGTCACGTGCTGCATAACCATGTTTCAGTCAATGACAGACCTCATATACAATGGTGGTACACTACATAGCCTAGATGTGCAGCAGCTTACACCATCTAGGTTTGTGCAAGTGCACTCTATGATGTTCACACAACAATGAAATAATGTAATGACACATTTCTCAGAACATATCCCCTGTCGTTAAGCAAAGCATGACTATACTTAACATTAATGATGAGGACTATCAAGAAACTTCCATAAAACAGAAATTTCACAAAATCCCCTTCAACCTTTTGATCTTTGGTTTAGCATTTTTTTCTTGGGGCCAAGACCTTATATGCTTAGCTTTAAAATCTCCAAAGCTTCAGTGTTTATTTGAAATGGAAGTTAATACAGGATTCTGAATAGATATCTACCAGAGAAACAAGAGCTATTTTACTTCCCTGAATCTAAGTAAATATGGTTTACATTTCATTAGCTTTGTTGTAGACTAGAGAAATGTTACAAAGTTGTGTCCATATTGCGGTAATTGTCCTTCAGAAATGCTTTATCATTACTCTAATTGATTTGTCTAAACTAATTTAAATTAAACCACTAAAGCAATTTTCTAAAACATAGCCTAAAGCAAACTCCTATGGAACCTTCCCCTGAATTGTCCTAACTTGGCAAAGAGTTAGGCCTGAGTTCCAGCACGTTTTTCCCACCTACTAAGCAAACATTGATTTAATATGTATTGAAAACAAAATGAAAGCCTCATTAGTTTTTGCCAGTAAAGACTGAGTTACTCAGTTGTATCTGCCAATCATGGATGAATTTTTGTAACTTTCTTTTGAGATACATAAAGCTGGAAGTAGTAGATACTACTATGCTACAAACTAGAAGACTGAAAATCAAGAGAAAATAGCCTGCTGCTATCATCATTTAAGTAATTAGAGTAAAAGCAAATTTCATTTTGTCAAATTTCTACCTGGACACTGACAAGTAAGCTTCTCTTCCTCCCTTGCTTTTGGAGTATGTAAACAGTTTGGGCTATTACTCCCTTTTATGTTTTTACGTTGCATCATTCCAATGGGTGCTTGCTATCCTGTATCTCTGATTTCTCCAACTGCATACAGACACCACCGACAACTTCAGTTCTGCTTTTTGGCCTGCAGGAGGCATGCAGGCAGCAGGTTTGAAAGTGAAGACAAGCCTCTTTTTCCTTCCCTCTGGACCTATTCAGCATCTTCAAGCTTAGGTCCAAATTAGCCTGCCGCTCAGCCTGTCCTCCCTACTACAGTATTCATTGGTGGCCAGAAAAGTGCCTTTTGCACTCATGAGAACAGCCATGAGGGCAGGAAGCTGGGAAGTAGACCCTGGAGAACACCAGCAAAGGATTATGGGGCTTCTCTGCAAAGCCTTACTTCTCAGAACTGTCAGGGTAAGACCCTTCATACCTCCGAAGCAGCACAACACAAATTCTTAAAACGTTATGAGATTAACTTGCAACTTTTTTTTTTTTAGTTCATCAGCTATTATTAGTGTTAGTGTATTTTATGTGTTGCCCAAGACAATTCTTCTGCAATGTGGCCCAGGGGAGCCAGAAGCTTGGACGCCCCTGACATAGGCCATGGAGCGGAACCTCACCCTGAGGTAAGTAGCGGGGGGCTTAATCTCCCAGAACTTCATGTCATCTATCCTTTGGAGCCTAACTAGTTGAAGAAATAGAGGAGAAGAGAAACTGACTGTGCTTATTTTCTACAAAGCTTATATTATCCCAAGTGCTTTTAAAATGAAGTTTAATTAAGGTGCGTAATTAAGGCATATAGTTAGTTCTTTGGTGGCTAGAAATCATTGAAATGGACTCACTAGCAAGGTCTTGACAGCACTCACAAATGTTCTGTGGTTCCTTCACCTGGTGGTTCTCCACCCTATAATCACCTGGGGAGCTTATTGAAAAAAATATATATATATATATAGAAAAAGTGCGGATCCTGCCCCAGCGTCCCGACTTAATTGGTTTAGGGTGGGTCCAAAGTGTTAGTATTTCTTATACAGTTTAAATGCAGCTAGGGAGTCGGATTTGTTGCCTCAGGGCCAAGAAATAGCACCCAACTACCATGTCTGCAATCCTCCTGGGAAAAGGAGGAGGATACAGGTATATTTCTTCAGCATTTCTTTAGTTCCGTGGGATATTATAAGTATTCTGAGGAAACAACAACCACAACAAAGCAGCTTCTGTGATCAAGTTTTGAAAATTTGGGGCTAGGTATTCCTTCCATTTCAAAAACATTCCATTCAGAAGGTTCCAGGAGCCTTTGACATGCTAATATGCACTGGCATATTTCAAGAGGAGTGTAATAGTCAAGGTTTCGTGATCCAAAAAAATCACTTGATCGTGAGACACTCTCAAGTCTCATGGGAGCAGTGCTTTATGGAACACGGTTTGGAGAACTGTGTTTAAGACTGCCCTGAAGGGCTGCCAGACTGGAAGAAGTGTTGCCTCTTCACAGCGCTAAAGTCACATTTCGCCTGCTCTTTTCAGCCACTGACTCTGAGGTCCCCAAAAGGAATGGGTCCTTGTGATTCCATTTTACCTCAATCCAGCTCACTAGAATACGAGGCTAAGTATGCAGTCATTGCACACACAATAGGAGAGACCAAAGCCAATCACATCCCAGTCAACGTTGTAAAGGCAAAGAGATTTGTTAACCTCTATGCTCTATTTTTTTTTTTTTACCTAGAGGAATAGAGCTTTTGGAAATAAATGAACCATTTCCTTATATTTCTACCTATTAGATAATTCATATTTTTCCTATTTAGTCTAGGGAAATGGAGACACTAAGCTTAGGACCTCTTGTGTTTTTTAACATAAGTTTTATTCAACCATTGACTTTTAAAAATGAATGAGTTGCTAAAATATAAAGAGAAGAAATGAGATCATATGGAAATACAGCAGAAATAATGATTTAAAATGGTGCAGTAGGGGAACCCGGGATGGCTCAGTGGGTTAAGCACTCACTTTGCATCCCTGGGGACCGAGGATCGAATCCCGGCCCTGGCCCGTGTGGACCCATATGCTGAACTGGGGAGTGCCCCCAGTTCAGTTCTCACCGGGGTGAGACCCCGGCCCAGTTCCTGCCCTGTGCAGCCTTGTGCCCACCTGTGGAATGAAACTATGTGGAAAACCAATGATGTGCAACTATGGAGACTGTTCTGGGCCCTCCCCCTTCTCTCTGTCTCTGTATCTCTCTCTCTCTCTCTCTCTCTCTCTCTCTCTCTCTCTCTCTGTCAAAAACAATAAAAATAAATCTTTAAAAAAATAAATAAATAAATAAAAGAAACAGTTGCCTCTGGTTTCTGTTATTTGAATTACTAATCTACTTGCTGAACCTAAAAATGCAAAAAATAAAGTCATCGAAAGACCTACAAGAAATGCTTTTATGTATATATCTCCTGCAGCATTTGGTTTAGTGCCACGCAACCTCTGAAGTACAATAAATATTGGCAATTGATTTGTTTCTTTTATTTCCTATTTGATGTTAAATGTAAGTAATTTAATATAGATTTATACAAGAAGTGTATCATGGTTTCGCTTGCCTGTTAACAAAGTGAAAACTATTGCCTGCTTTGTTTTTAATCTAGATTGTTGCTAGCGAAAGTTTTGCGTCAAGGGAGATATTTTTTACTTTTGTGTGAATACTGACTGTCCTTGCTTACTCAACTGATGAATAAGACCTGCCTGACAAGTATATTTTTCTTTGCACCTGGGAATGGCACTAATTTTTGGAGTTTACATTTTAAAGTTTAATTTCAACCTTTCTTAAAGGAGTATGCATTTGGAATACACAGGAAATATTTCTTTTCCTTCACAATTCAGGCTCACTAGTTCCAATATTCTTAAATAAAATGGGGTTAGACTTCTCCTTGAATAGGGCAGAACATTCTGAAGGTGACTTAGTAATTTTATTTCTTAAATGCTGATCTTAGTTGTGTAATTTATTACACGATATTCCTTTTGGAATTAGAGATTCAACATAAATGTCTTAATTTCTCTTCTGGCACCAAAAATTTGTGAAAGATGAAGAAAATCACCCACTGCTGATTATCTTCCATGTCACTTTCCCCTCAAGAAAATAAAAATAAGGCATGTCAGGATGGCTCAGTTGGTTGAGTGCATGCTTGCAACTGTGAGGTCAGGGGATTGAATCCCAGCTCCTGCCCATGCAAACCCACATGCTGAACTGAGGTGCAACTGTAACCACCAGGGTAGCAGTGAAAGTTCTTGCCCCCCATGCAGGAGGCCCCAGGTTCAGTTCTCACCCTGTTTGGCCCCACATCTACCTGTGTGGAATGAAATTGTGTGGAATGAAACTAATGATGTACAACTATGGAGACTGCTCTGAGCCCTCCCCACTTTTCTCTCTCTTTCACCTTCTCTCAAACAATAAAATAAATCTTAAAAAAAAAAAAAGAACAAAAAAGAAAAATAAACAAAAAACGAAACATCCCTTTTTCCCCAAACTATACACACTTTAGACTCCTTGGAGAAGACCAAACACGTTTACTTTTAAGTAGAAACAAACATCCACTCTTCAGCATGTCGCCAAACTAGCACTCAGAATATGCTAGTTGAGTTGGCTGGAATACATGATGTATATGGAACACTAAAGAAAATGGGGATGACTAGCCCTGGAAGGGAAAACTCCAAGAGACATAAGAGCTATCTTTAGAAATTGAGAAGGAAACAGGATCAAATTGACTCTGTAAGAATCCCAGGGAGGGGGATATTAGGGAGACAGATGTTGCCTCATGGGAAAAAACGACATTTCTAATAGAGCTGTCAGACATAGAAGGGGTGCCTACACAAAGAAGAGCAGTCTACCATTGAAAGTTCAAGCCTAGAATGGGTGACAACTTGACAGGGATGTTGAACAGAAGATCTAAATATTGAAGAAGAGTGGGAGATATAGGGGGGCTTTCAACAGTGAGAATCAATGAAAAATTTAATCACCAGCAAGCACACAGGTATCTGGGAATGCCTATACATTTCTTATTTTTTACTACGGGAACGGCAGGAGGATCTACCTGTAAGAAGTTGTGATGTCAGTATGTTTTTTGACTCAAATAAGAGAATTAAGCAAATTATCATTTCATTTCTCCAGCCCATGGTCCTGAGAATGAACCAGTGGAGAATACATCTAAGACCTAATAGACATATCACCATAATCTATATTTATTAACATATATTTATTGGGCATATGCTATGTGCTAAATACTATGGACTGGAAGCCTGTCCTGATTGTCCCAGTAATTACCTGTAGTCTGCTTAATTTTCAATCATAAAATCTCTCTCATATGAGCCTTTGTATATAATTGTCTTCTACATTAGAAGTTCTCAAAGAATGGGACAACCCTTTAGTTGTTTCTACGCCACCTGCCAGTTGGTACAGTAAAATATCAAAAACAAAATTGCAGGCTCCCAAAATTTGTAATGGGTTCTTCTCTCTGAACTGAAGATTAAAGATAGTGTGACTTACTCCCCTTATTTATGTTGTCAGATGAACTTTAGCTTGACTTTAGATTCAACAAGTTTATGAGAAAATAAGAGACAAAGAAGGGGAAAGTTGTTAAGATTTCCAGAGACTTCAAAGAGTCGAAATCTCAACATTTCAGAAAATTAGACCTCTGGGTTTCTACCTAAACTGAATCTATTCTGTCTGTAAAACTTGATGCCACCTTGGTCTGATTGCAATAGCCATTCCTGGGAATTGTGTTTGCAGAGTCTTCCACAGATTCGATCAGTTCCCTTCCCCCTTCCAGTAGGAGCTGTGTCTGTTGTGTTCTCCACAGCAATGCACAGTTTTTCGATGGTACTCATTAAATTACAAGTAATGAATAAACCTCCCTCCTGTCATTTTCATGGAAATAAGCAGGTTGTTCATTATGAGGATGGTCACTGCATGCAGTTTTCCAGAGTACCTGATATGTCAAGTACCACAAAAACCTGGAAGTATTTATCTGTGTTTAACAAGGCCATATCATTCCCTAGCTTTACCTGGACATACACAATCTGCTGAAAGTAGGCCACAGTTCTTAAGGTACTACATCAGTCACCCTAGAAGGTGTAATTCAAGTGGTCTGTATTGGAAAGGAGATTTTGACTAAACAAAATAGTATCACAAGTTGATGTTGCTAATTAGAGTATTTTCTATACCTATGCAATCATGCTCTCTCCTTACTTTTTTCCCCAGCCAGCAGTCAGAAAAATCAGTACAAAATCAGATTTTGCCAAGAACTGTTTTCAAAGACAGATGTGATATACTTCTTTTCTAATTCATTTTTTCTCTTGAGCTTATGTTTCTATCAAAATTAAAGTTACCACTGTCAATAGGAAATTACGAAAGAGACATACCCTATGCTAACACACTGTTTCCAAGATTATTAGCAAAATATAGATGCAGAATCTTTTTCATATGTTAGTGTACAAGACAGAATTTTACATAATTATCAGTGTTTCTATAAAAATGAATGGAATTGTTTTTCTTCCAAAAAGAAAAAAAAAGCTCTAATAGTCTAAGAATATCCTAGGATCATGGTTCTCCAAGCTGCCTATCACAATCAACTTCAACTCTGCAAATAACACAGATGCCTGAGTGCTATCCTACTCCTATTGAATCAGATCTTTAAAAGGGTACTCCAGTTCTTAAGATTTTAAAAAAGCTTCAGGAAAGATTCCACTGTGAAGCCAGGTTTACACTTGTAAAGTGTGGAGTCTTTGCTAAGGCCATGCAATAGCTGATGATGCTTATGTTACTATTAAGGTATACTACTGAGGCTACTTTGCATGAATGCACAGCAAAAACAAAAATATACATTTTAAAATGTGGTCTACATCAAGAGACCTCATTTTGGGTTTTAATGGGAAATGTCAACCATGTCTAAACTTTCTGTTTAAAAGAATATTCAGCAGGTCCTCAAATAAAGTCGTTTTGTTATAATATTGATGAGATGCCATAGGAACTTAACTCATGTTTATATCAATTAGCTTATAGTAAAATTGGTTTAATTATGTCCTTTTGCTTAAAGTTGCAGAACCTATTGATGGCATTAGTGAGGACTTACTGTTGGTTAAGACATGCAAAAGAATGAAGCTAGACACTTATCTTATACTATATGCAAAACTAACTCAAAATGGATCAAAGACCTAAACATAAAACATAAAACCATAGCACTTTCACAAGAAAACACAGTAGGCCAAAAGCTTTGTGGATTGGATTTGGCAAGGATTTTCTAGATAAGACACCAAAAGCACAGGTGATGAAAGTTAAAATGAGCAACTGAACTATATAAAAAATATCCATGCATCAAAGGAAAAAATCAACAGAATAAAAATGCAAACTACAGAATGGGAGAAAACATTTACAAATTATATGTCTAATATGGGGTTAATATCCAAAATATATTTTTTAAAATACTCACAAAACTCAACAACAAAAAAGAAAAACATATTTAAAAATGGGCTGAGGATGTAAATGGACATTTCCCAAGATGACACAGAAATAAACAACAAGCATATGAAAAGATGCTTACCATCACTAATCACAAGGGAAATGCTAATCAAAGCCATAATGAGCTATCACCTCACACTCATTAGAATAGCTACTACCAAAAAAAAAAAAAAAAGGAAATAAGTGATGGCAAGGATGTGGAGGAACTAAATATGCAAAATCCTTGTGCACTGTAGGTAGGAATGTAAAATGGAAAGCAGTACAGCACTTTCTCAAAAAATTAAAAATAGGGGAAGCTGGGATGGCTCAGCATGTTAAGCACTCGCTTTACAGCCCTAGGGACCAAGGATTGAATCCCGGCCCTGGCCCATGTGGACCCATATGCTGAACTGAAGTGTACTTCCCATGTGAGAGGCTCCCAGTTCAGTTCTTGCCCCTTCCTCCCACCGTTCAGTCCCTGGCTCAAGGGGGCGTACCTCCATGCGGGAGGCCCCCAGCCCAGTTCCTGCCTTGCATGGCCCCTGCCCACCTGTGTGGAATGAAACCATGTTGAGAACTGATGATGTACAACTATGGAGACTGATGTGGGCCCTCCCCCTTCTCTCTGTCTCTCTCTATCTCTGTCTCTCTGTGTCTCTGTCAAAAACAATAAAATAAATCTTTAAAGAAAATTAAAAATATACTTACTATATGACATAGGAATTATACTTCTGGGTAGATAGCCAAAATAACTGAAAGCAGGGTCTCAACGAGATATTTGCACGCCCATGTTCATAGTAGTGCTATTCACAACCACAATACCCAAGAGATAGAAGCAACTGAAGTGTCCATTGATGGATGAATGAATAAGCAAAATATCACATATATACATACAATGGAATATTATTCAGTTTTAGAAGAAAGAAAATTTAACACATGCTAGAAAACAGATGAACCTTGAGGACATTATGCTAAATGAAATAAGCCAGTCACAAAAAGACAACTACTGTATAACTCTGCTTATACAGTATCTAAAGTAGTCAAATTTATAGGGATAGAAAATAAAATGGTAGTAGCCAGGATTAGAGGAAGGGTAAAATGGGAGCTGTCATTTAATGGTTATAGAGTTTCTGATTTGCAAAATGAAAAGTCCTGAAAATTGGTGGCACAACAATGTGAATCTACTAACACTACTGAAACTGCACACTTAGAATAAATGGTTAAGATGATAAATTTTGTTGTGTGTGTGTGTATGTGTGTGGGATTTTTTTTTTTGGCCAGCATTAAATAAAGATATGATTTAGGAAATGTGTTATAAAGTGAATTTCAGTTAAGTGACTTCTATTGTCATACTATCTTCCATTAGGAAATCAAAAGATTTCATTTAAATAAATAATATGGAATGTAGTTAAAGAAAAATAAATGAAAAATTTGGCAAGCATTAACAAAGCATAATAAATGGGAATCACAATATTCCGAGAGCAAAATACTCAACATATAAATAACACCAAAATGTTATAGATAATACTTTTGTAAGTAAATATACCATGTAGAGTTAAATATTTTAAGGTATGGTTATGTGTTTTAAACTGTTGTGATTGAGAATCTGCAGCCATATAATCTTGAGCATTTTATACCCAAAATATAATCAACCTCTTTCTCCCTCCCTCTTACTGAGCACAGGGTGAGCAATGCACTATGTATTTAGTGTTTGTTTTTTTTTTCTAGAAAACAGGAGACTAGACTCTTTTGGAATTACCAGATTAGCTTGTTACCATACTCTGCGGGGGTGGGGGGTGGGGTGGGGGTGGTGGTAAATAAGTATGTATAAAGCACACACAGGGAACATTCAGCTCAAGTTTAGAAATGAAAGTTCTCTCTAAAGCGTTCTGTGGCATTAATTTGGAAAATGACTGAAGTGTCAGCACAGTAGTAGCCTGTGACTATGCTGAACAAACAAATAACTTCACTACTTATTTCACACCATAGCTGATATTCAATTTACACAACAATGCTGTATTTTGTTTTGAGTCTGAAAAAGGACAGCTCACTGTCCAACAAAGTCTGCGGTATCTACAGTTGGAAATAACCTACTAGACGTGACAGAGTCCCAGTTCTCTATATTTGAACAGCAAGTTCCTTTTCACAGTAAATTGGTTAACTTCACAAATGTCCTTAAATCCAGAATTGACTTTGGGTGAAAATTATTCAGTCTTAACTTCAACTACTGTAAAAATTATGTTTTTACTATGTATACAAATAAAGATATGGAAAATATTTG
>PVKE010027818.1:0-21349 GCA_004027555.1 Craseonycteris thonglongyai | reverse complement strand
GCCCACGACCCGGCCTCGCGCCCACCACCCGGCCTGGCGCCCACCACCCGGCCTGGCGCCCACGACCCGGCCTCGCGCCCACGACCCGGACTCGTGCCCACCACCGGGCCTCGCGCCCACCACCCGGCCTCGCGCCCACAACCGGGTCGCTAAGCGAGGAGCTACAAGGAGAGGTCTCGTGCTGTGTCGTGTCCTCTCATCACGGGGTACGAGGATGTTTTTCGGGAGGTATCACGTGACGTCACGAGATAAGTTTGTCGTCTTGCAAACACTTCACAGAGACCCGGTTGTAAGTCCCAGCGGCCATTCAACACGCGGGTCATTCAGTGAGGAACCGCTGTGTTATTTATTCCAAGTAGATTTTACAGGAATGGGGGTGGGGAAAAGGACTGTTTTTTAAGATTTTATTTATTTATTTATTTATTTGGACAGAGACAGAGAGAGGAGGGGGAGGGCCCAGAGCCGTCTCCATAGTTGTACGTCATCAGGTTTTGACTTGGTTTTTTTCCACACAGGTGGGCGGGGGCCGCATAGGGTGGGAACTGGGCGGGGGGCCTCCTGCACGGGAGGCACGACCCCTCAAGCCAGGGGCCAAACCAGGGGGGTGAGAACCAAACTGGGGGCCTCCTGCATGGGAAGCACACCCCAGTGAGGAATGAACTGGGGGCACTCCCCAGTGAGGACTGAACTGGGGGAGCTCCCAGCTCAGCATGTGGGTCCACACGGGCCGGGGCTGGGATTCGATCCTCAGTCCCCAGGGCTGCAAAGCGAGGGTTTAACCCTCTGAGCCATCCCGGCTTCTCCTTAAGGATTCTTAGAATAGTTATCGTTTCCTTTTTTTCTGATCTTAAAGTGAACACACAAGCCTTGAGAACCCTTGGAAAGCAGAGATTACAAATAAACATCTGTCCTCTTACCACCCAGGGCTGTTCCCACGTCTTCGCTTCCCTGGGCATGTATGTGAGAGTCTGTGCGCATTTTTTTTCCCTTTTGTGAGGTTGAAACAGTGTTTTTCTCTCCTATGGCTTAGTTTTCACCTAGTATGTGATGAACACTTTCCTGTGTCATCAGTATTGTTACCAGACCTGGTTTTCAATGGCCACAGTTTTCCTTTCGTGGCTGTAATGTCATTTATTTAAGGTGTTTTCTTTCCTAAAGCCTTGTAAGGTCCTTCAGCTCTGGGGATGTACGCGTCTCTCTAAGATTCTTTTCAGGAGGTAAATTCTTAAGAGGGGGATTGTCAGGCCGCCGAGGGTAAGAGCTTTATTTGCTTTTTGCCCTCTACTTCCTCGTTCACTAAATTAAAGAGCATCATGACCAGGAAGAAGCTGCTTCGGATCCAAAACAGGTGGGTTTCGGACCAGAAGGAAACCTCTCCCTCCCGCCCTCTCATCTGTGTTAGTCTCTGGGTAGGAACAATCCTTATCATACTCTTTCTACCTGGAAGATTTTATCATCTGCAAACCCTGCCTGGGTCCAGAAACCATTCAAACTAGTGGCTTGTCAAATCCTCTGCCCCGCAGCGTGGGACACAGGCAAGTTACAGATTTTGGGTCAGGGTCGAGTCCGGGTTACCGCGGGAATGGTAACGTTCTCACGTCCGCCACTGGGTTCTCACCTTTAGAAAAGACCACAGACACGGGGTCACTTGGGCGTGAGCCCCCGGCTTGGCAGCGGTAATCTCCGGAAGCGCCAACCTCAATGGTGTTTTCTGAGCTGGTCTTCAACGTTTTGTCCTGACGGAGCCACGTTGTTTCCCGTGCTGAGTTGAAGGGGGTCCCGGCACAAGTCAGACGCACCATCTCCCCTTCGAAGGCGGTGGTCCAAGGAGGGTGCAGGGAAATCACAGATGTGGGTACAGGGGCTGAGGGCGGGAAGAGAGAGAGGGTCCCCCGTGGGGTTGCCTGCAGTCGCCAGGACGCTGGCTTCTAAGGGACAGACTGGAGGACCCCGCTTTGGAGGATCCCTAAGACATCTCCCTGGGAAGGTTGCTGAGGCTCACAAGGCTGCCTGTCTGTCACCTGAGCCAGCAAAGAGCGATCGCTTACGGGATGCGCACGAGCAAAGTGACTGAAACAGGGAGCTGCCGGCAGGGCTCACCGCCAAAGGCCAACGGGAAAAAAAACCGGCCTGTGGCAGTTGTGGGGCATGTCACCCGGCCCCTGCCACACATTGTGTCCCTAAACTCGGAAGGGTGCCCAAGCAGCTGTTAAGACCACACAGGACGCTCTCCTAGAAGGACCAGGCGTGTTACGAGCTTGGTCCTGAGGAAAGCTTGACGGGTGAGCTCGTCTGACCCCTTCATTTGAATGGGTGACACCTGGAAAATGCCCGGGCACATCCCATCCTAGGTCACGGCGGACAGAGGAAGGGAGAAGTCATTCTCTGGGCTCCAGGGGTGACCTAGACAAGGACGCAGCCCCGGGGCAGCGGACTGGGGGCGAGGAGAGAGGCTGGAGTGAGTCCTTGCATCTCTGGGGCCCTCAGATCTCCGAGACCCTGGGGGACCTGTGGGGAGGGCAAGAAATGCGTGATAAGGACAACTTGTGTGTCCTCCACGTTCTCCGGTTTTTGCGTTACTTTCCCGTTTGGGTCTTAGCTGTTGGGATTCGTCCGCCCTCCACACTACTCCTAAAGCTGCGACTCGATGCCATTTCCCCACTGCGACCCCCCCGTGTAATGTTTTCAGAGAACTTCTAGGAACGGCGTGCGGACGGGAGAGCCTCCCGTCCCGAATCCTGCCCGTTGGCCACGGAGGCGCCTGTGTTGTGCATGTAACGGGGTCCATTTGCCCAGCGAGGACCAGGAGCTGGGTGTGCACCTGTCCTGTGGAGGGTGGGAGGGTGACTGAGGCCACACGGGCCCTTGGGAAGGGCCAGTCGACCCGGGGCCGCAGCAAGAACGAGGCCACCTTAGGGATCCTCGGCACACGCTTTATGTTTATCCGGGAGACATCCTTATCCAGAGACAAAGAGAGGACTCACCAGGCTGCCCGCTGACAGAAGCTGCAAAATAAGAAAAAAAAAAAGCCGGCGGTGAGCACGGAGCAAGAGTTCTCTGGCTTTTCAAAGGCCACGGCTGCTCTCTCCCATTCATTTACCATTTGTTGTATTAAAAGTTAGTGTAACAGCGTCACAGCCCTTCGTCAAGTGTCTACGTGCACTCAGCGCTGTGCTTGGCCTCTGAGGTGAGTGAGACGTGGGCTCTCTGCCAGCAAGAAGTCAATTCGAGAAACACGAAGCGAAGCATTGCCGTCGGCCCACAGGGTGTGCGTGACAAACAGAACTACATCCGGGGCGCCCGGAGGGCCGAGTGTACAGGGTGTGCATGTGCGCGTGCATGTGGCAGGGAGGGTGGGGGAAACGACGTGAGACTGGCTCACAGAGCTCAAGCCCTGGGCGGTCAGCCACTCAGGTTTTCTTAGAAACGCAGGGAGAGGTTTCAAGTAGGGACGTGACGAGGTTTGAGTTTTGTGACCAGCAGGGGGACCGCAGGCAGTGGGACCAGATGTGAAGCAGGGAGGCAGTTACACGGCACGGAAGCTTCTGGTCACGACGGTGAAGTGCGTACACGCTGCACTTGCTTCCTCCCACAACCACATCAAAATGACAAACCACCGCCCCTGAGAACCACCTGCAGCCTGGAACACCTATAGCTGAGGAGAGAAGGAAGAAGCTGCACTGAGATCGGTGGGAAGAGCGGAGATGGGAAACAGGCAGTCCCCACGCTCACGTGTGGAAGTGAAGGATCAGGAAGGGATGCAGAAGCCGAGAAGGCTCAGCGGGTTAAGCGCTCACTTTGCAGCCCCGGGGACTGAGGATCGAATCCCGGCCCCGGCCCGTGTGGACCCATATGCTGAGCTGGGGAGTGCCCCCAGTTCAGTTCTCACCGGGGTGAGACCCCGGCCCAGTCCCTGCCCTGTGCAGCCCCGCGCCCACCTGTAGAATGAAACTATGTGGAAAAACCAATGATGTGCAACTATGGAGACTGCTCTGGGCCCTCCCCCTTCTCTCTCTTTCTCTCTCTGTTAAAAAACAATAAAAATAAATCTTAAAAAAAAGAAAAAAGAAAAAAGGAATCAGGAAGGTTTGCTCAGCTGCATAGGTTCCCCCTGAGGAGTGAGTGGTCCCAGCCCTGCCCGGGCTCCCTGAACCAGGGCACCAGCACCAGGAAGATGATTCTCCGTAACATCAGCTGTGAAAACCAGCAGGGACCCTGTGTGAATGAGACTGGGTTGCTGTAGACACACGCACCCTCCTGAGGGGCCTGCACACAGACTCATTCGCCCACAGACATTCAGCCTAAGATTCAGCAGCTTGGAAAGTGCTAGGACATCCAGGGAGGAACTGAACTGTCTGGCTTCAGGGCGAGGGCTGGAAGGGCAGCTTCCTCCACGGTCCCGTTGTTGAGCCCCCCCTCCCCCCCAGCCTGCAGGTGCAGGTGGGCGTCAAGGTTCAACCTCCATCAATCTGGCTAACACCACTCACAACACCCCGACGACTCTCTGAGACCCTGCCCCACACACGTCACACGCGGGCCTGAACACCTTTCAGCGGCTGTTCCTTACGAGTGGAAGACCTTGGCCTGCACTGTGAACGTCCCCCAAATCTCTAAGACCCACAAGGCCCAACCACGCAGCATCTGGGCTTGGAGCGCCCCACACCTCTTGCTAAGCAGCCCCAAGCCCAGCACAGGCAGCTACTAACCACAGAGCGCGTTGTAGCTCCTACCAGGTGGACCCAGGCAGGGCAGGGGCAGCGGCTGACTTTGGCCAGAGCTCCTCCCAAGAGGCCCCAGAACCAACACAGCTGGTGTTCAGATTCAGACCACATCAGTGCACCACCCGGCCACCTCCACACACCAGGGCAGCGGGGCGGGCACCGGAGCCCTGCCAAGGGGAGCCCTGCCCCATGCAGCCAGCCCCGCCCCACAGCCCTTCCCTGGAGTCCTGGCCACTCACCCTGAGGGTCAGCCCCTCCCACTGACGTGCCAGCAGCAACCCAGGCTCAGCTACAACAGGAGGGCACACACAGCCCGCCCAAGGGACACACCTGGAGCACCTGCCTCAGGTGACCAGGGAGATGCCTCACGGGGCCCCACAGGACACTTACCGCATGAGGTCGCCCGGCTGAGACCGGCAGCCAGAGCCCCTCTACCTAATACACAGAAGCAGACACAGGGAGGCAGCCGGAACGAGGAGACAAAGAAACAAGTCCCGAATGAAAGAACGGAACAAAGCTCCAGAGACAGAACTAAGCCCAACGGAGACAAGCAATAGTTCCGAACCCTGGTGATGAGGAGGCTCCACGGTCTCAGAATAACAATAGATAGACCCAGTGAGAACTTACACAAAGAAATAGAAACCATAAAAAAGAACTAGTCAGAAATGAAGAATACAATAACTGAAATAAAGAATACATTAGAGGAAATCAAAGTAGATTAGATAAAGCTGAGGTTTGGATCAGCGATTTGGAAGAAAGGGTAGCAGAAAATGCACAATCAGGACAGCAAAAAGGAAAAAGAATTTAAAAAATATAAGGATAGTTTACAAGGCCTCTGGGACAGCATTAGTGGTACCAACATTCACATCATAGGGGCACCAGGAGGAGCAGAGAGAGAGAGCAAGGGATTGAAAACCTATTTGAAGAAATAATGACAGAAAACATCCCTAACCTGATGAAGGAAATAGATACACAAGTCCAGGAAATGCAGAGAGTCCCAAACAAGCTGAACCCAAAGAGGCCCACAGGCAAGACATACAGGGTGTCCCAAAATTCACGCAAGAAGTAATTTTGTATAAAAATTGCCAAGTTTGCATGAATTTTGGGACACCCTTTATTATAATTAAAATGCCAAAGGAATTACTGTATAATTAAAATGTTGGGGAGGCCGGGATGGCTCAGTGGGTTGAGCACTCACTTTGCAGTCCCAGGGACTGAGGATCAAATCCCGGCCCCGGCCCGTGTGGACCCACATGCTGAACTGGGGAGTGCCCTCAGTTCTCACCGGGGTGAGACCCCGGCCCAGTCCCTGCCCTGTGCAGCCCCTCACCCACCTGTGGAATGAAACTATGTGGAAAAACCAACAATGTGCAACTATGGAGACTGTTCTGGGCCCTCCCCCTTCTCTCTGTCTCTGTCTCTCTCTCTCTGTAAAAAAAAAAAAAAATGTTAAAGACAATGTGTAAATGCAGTAAGAGAAAAGTGGTTAGTTCCTTACAAGGGGGCTCCCATAAGACTGTCAACTGATTTCTCAACAGAAACTTTGCAGGCCAGAGGAAGGAAATAAAGATAAAAAATATGAATGGTAAATGGCAACGACTACATCTGTATCAACAATTACTTTAAATGTAAATGGATGAAATGCTTCAATCAAAACACAGAGGATGGCTGAATGGCTAAGAAAACAAGACCCTTCCATATGCTGCGTACAAGAGACCAACTTCCGATCAAAAGACACAACAGACTGAAAGGGATGGGAGAAAAAGAATATTTTATGCACATGGAAAAGATAAAAAAGCTGGGGGAGCAGTACTTATACCAGACAAAGTAGACTTTAAGACAAAGGCTGTAACAAGAGACAAAGAAGGATGTTTCATAATAATAAAGGAATCAATGTGACAGGAAGTTATAACCTTGGTAAATATTTACACACCCAATGAAGGAGCGCCTACATATACAAAGCAAATATTGATCGACTTAGAGGAAGATAGTAGGAGACACAGATATCAATGGATAGATCACCCAGACAGTCAACGAGGAAACTGCGTACTTGAACATCACTACAGACCAAACAGTGTGTATGTCTAATATGTCCACCTCACAAACATATACAGCAACACGACCCCATCAGAGCAGGATTCACATTCTTCTCAAGTGAATATGAAACATTCTTCAGGATCAACAAATTTAAAAACATAGACATCCTATCACACATATTTCCCAACTACCATAAGTTTGAAACTAGAAATCCATCACAGGTTAAAAAAAAAAAATTAGAAAGTTCAAAAATATATGAAAATTATATCACATACCCCCGAGTCACCGATGAATCAAAGAAGAACTCAAAAGGGAAATCAGAAAATATCTTGAGAGAAATGAAAATGGAAATTCATCTTACTAAAATTTCTGGGATATGGTAAAACCAATTCTAAGGGGGAAGCTAATAATGATAAATGCCTATGCTAAGGACAAAGAAAACTCAAATAAACAACCCAAGTTAGAGGAAGGAAGGAAATAATAAAGATGATAGCAGAAAAACACAAACAGAGGATTAAAAAACAATAGGAAAGATCAACAAAAGTAAGATCTGCTTTTAAAGAAAGATAAACAAAATTGCAACCCTCTAGCTAGACTAAGAAAAAAAGAGAGAGAGGCCACTCTTTTTTTCTTAGTCTTGTTCAAGAGAGAGAAAGAAGAGGGTTCTCAATCAGAATGGGAGAAGTAAAATTATCTCTGTTTGCAAATTATGTGATCTTATATAGAGAATACCCTAAAGATGCCACCAAAAAAACCCCCCAAAACACAAAAACACAAAAACAAACAAGAACAACTGTTAGAACTAATAAAAAAATTCAGTGAAGTTGCAGGATCCAAAAATCAATGCCCCCAAATTAGTTGCATTTCTGGGCATCAATAATAAACTCTCTAAAAAATAAATTAAAAAAAAACCAAATCCTTCTGACCATAGCATGACAAGAAATAAAATAGCTGGAAATACGTTAACCCTAGGAAACAAACGATCTCTAAACTGAGACATACAAAACGTTGAAAGGAGCTGAAGACACAAATGGAGAGAAAGTGATCCTGTGTTCACGGTTTGGAAGAATGCACGTCTCTTAAAAGTTCCTGTTACACAAAGTGATCTGCAGAATCAATGTCCGCCTTATTAACATTCCCGCAGCATTTTATCCAATGTAACTAGGAAAACACAGTCCTGAACGTCAGACAGCGCTAACGTCGGGAAGGAGCCTGGGGTCTATTTATTTATGTATTTATTTAATCACAAGGCTTTGCACTTTAAATTCACCCTTTTGCAAATTGAATTCACTCTTTTGCACATTAAATTCACCCTATTGCAAATAAAATTCACCCTTTTGCAAATGGAATTCACCCTTTTGCAAATCAAGTACTTTTACATATATATTACATTAAAAAAATAGAACAAAGCTAACTACATAGTTAGAAATCAAAAATTTTATTATAATTCATATAATTTCATAATTATATATGGAGATGAAGACATGTATGAACACTGTGTGCAGATACGTATGTAATTCACTTCTACAGTATTGAAGCACATTTTAATGTAATCCCCAACTGTTTCAATGCATTCCTAATGGAACTAATGTTTAATTGTGTATGTTCTGATTCTAAAATTTTTTGACTAATCTTTTTTAAAGTTATGGAAGGATTTTCTTCAATTATTTGCTCAATTTTTTTTAATATCGCCGAAGTTAATTTAAGAGGCCGATTACCACCACGTTTTTTTTCTAGCAACCCACAATTTTTGTTGTATTGCTTGATAATAGACTTTGCCGTATTTTTATTTATGCCCGCGATTTCCTCCGATTCATTGATGGTTTTACCATCATTGTAGCAGTTTATTAGGATGTGGTTTTTTTTTTATCAAAACTTATACGGTTGTATGTATGAGGACAATTTTGTGGAGCAACAGGACGGCTTGAACTTGTGCTTGATGATTCTGGTGAGTTGATTTGCATTTGTCTGCCTGAATGCGTTTTAACTGGGCTTTTAGAACTTGATTCAGAAGATGTATTCATTGTAGCCCTTTAAAATTAAAAAGTTTTAAAAATGAAATTATTAGCGTTTTGAATCTTTAATATGCATATTTACCACAGAATAACACTATTTATAATACCTGTGCCTAAGGATTGCACAGTCAGACAGTCAAACGTATTCTATTCAAGCACAAGTTATGTATTGATTCTAAATATTTAAAACTATATATACGTATATAGATATGACCAACTGAAATCCTAGGAGCACACTTCAGATATAATACTTCTGTTGTATAATATTATAGGATTATTTATGATTGAACAACATTTCCATATTAACAGAAGAAGGCAATCTTAATATGTTTGGTTTTTAGGTAACGTTTCCATATGTATCAACTCTGCGCACAGTTGACTGATGAAAACAAAAACAAGGTGCTACAGGAGAACCGACATATGTTAAATTATGTATGTATGAGTTTTTGATTTTTTATTATGTAGTTTTATTTAATGTTTTTTAAAATATAATATATATGGAAAAGTACTTGATTTGCAAAAGGGTGAATTTAATATGCAAAAGGGCGAATTCAATGTGCAAAAGGGTGAATTCAATTTGCAAAAGGGTGAATTCAATTTGCAAAAGGGCGAATTCTATTTGCAAAAGGGCGAATTCTATTTGCAAAAGGGCGAATTCTATTTGCAAAAGGGCGAATTCTATTTGCAAAAAAGGGCAAATTTGGGGAAGTCAGGATGGCTCAGCGGGTTAGGTGCTCACTTTGCAGCGCAGGGGACCGAGGATCGAATCCCGGCCCCAGCCCGTGAGGACCCATATGCTGAACTGGGGAGTTCCCCCAGTTCAGTTCTCACCGGGGCAAGACCCCGGCCCAGTTCCTGCCCTGTGCAGCCCCGCCCACCTGTGGAATAAAACTATGTGGAAAAACCAATGATGTGCAACTATGGAGACTGTTCTGGGCCCTCCCCTGTTTCTCTGTCTCTGACTCTGTATCTCTCTCTCTCGCTCTCTCTGTCAAAAAAAAAAAAAAAAGGCGAATTCAATCTGCAAAAGGGTGAATTCAATTTGCAAAAGGGCGAATTCAATGTGCAAAAGGGCGAATTCTATTTGCAAACGGGTGGATTTAATGTGCAAAACCTGTATTATTTTTAAAAATGATTTTCTGCTTTTTTTTTTTTATTATTGTTTCTGAGAGAAAGAGAGAGAGAGAGAGTGATACAGCATAAGGGTCCGCATGGGCCGGGGCCAGGATTCGATTCTTGGTCCCCAGCGCTGCAAAGTGAGCGCTAAACCCACTGAGCCATCCCGGCTTCCCCAACTATTTATTTTTACAGAAGGAGTCAGGAGGTTGGATCGCAAGCCCTGGGTCTGTGGGCCACCAGACTCAGGCGTTAGTCCTAAGCCTGTGGAGCAAAGAGATGCCATTGTAATAGCCGTTCCCGTAATCAAAACCTATGACAAACTAGCCACGGGCAGCACCGAAACAAGAGAAACCCGCCTCCGTTCTTCCTGGAGCTCGCAGACATTAAAGATCAGCTCACGGTCGTTCGTCTTGCCTCCTTTTCCTCATGCCAAGAAATTTTCCGTAGCAACAGACAACGTGTGTAAACCCCGGCCTGGTGCAAGGAGGGGGTCTTTGTCACTAGCGGTTAGAGGTGTCAATCCTGTCAGTGGGGCGGGTTTTTTTATGCATTCTCTGCTAAAGAAGCTCCCTCTCTCTTTAAACTCTGTATCGTCGCACGTTGGAATTCTTTCCCACATGAAGTCAAGGACCTTCTTGGCCCCGGGCCCGGGGCCCCCACTCCGGGGACCTGTTCTTCGCCGCGTCGGCGCCGTGGAAGACGCTAAAAAGCCAAAGCAGCCTTGAGCCAGAGGAACGTGACGAGGCTCCGGGCCTCCCGAGTTCACACCGTGTTTCGAATCCCTAGGAATCACGAGGGTGAGGCCGGCGCCCAGACAGCGACCAGGGGAACCGAACAGGCAGCCCGGGAGCAAATCCACACCGGTGTGGTCGCCTGACCGCCCGCGAGGGAGCGGGGAGCACACGGCGTTGGGGAAGGACAGTCCCTGACCCCAAACGGTGCCTGTGAAACGGGAAGTCTGCCCGAGGAAAAGGGAACCCGGACCCTGACGTGAAACCATGTGCAAAGGCCAACTCCAAATGGGCTAAAAATGCCGTAAATGCAGGACCTGAAACTGCAAAACCGCTAGTAGCACCCACAGGGGAATGGCTTCCTGGCATTGCTCTCTAGGACATAGCTTTACCCTTTTAGATATAATCCCCAAAGCACAGCCAACTAAACCAAACGTGGACAAATGGGGCTGAATCCGAACAAACAAGCACACACACACACAAACAGAAGGTTCTGCAACCACCAGCCGCGTTTCGACGTGAGCTGCGGATCGGGACCGGAGACTCGCAAACGATTCTAGACGGAGAGGGGCTGACGTCTGGGATCTGCAAGGGAGCCTCACAAATCAACAGCAAGAAAACAAACAACCCCATTCGGCACACAGGTCGGGGGTGTACGGAGGAGATGACACACACGTGGCCCATCCGAGTAGGGGCTCGCCTGTCCTCGTGGGCAGGGAGGTGCCAATCAGAACAAGGAGCCGTCTCCTGACGGCTGTCAGACGGCTGCTGTCCGCGGAGACAGACAAGCCAGGCTTGGCCGCGAGACGGTGCAGGAAGGGAACCGCGTGCAGTGTCGGTGGGAATGTTAGTAGATCGGTGCAGCCAACATGGAGGCTCCCCGAGAAGTTAAAAAGAAAACCGGGGCATGATAGGTAAGGCGACCAGATGGTAACATTGGTAAAGCGGGACACCATTGACCGGGGGGGAGGGGGTTCTTGATTAAAAATCGGGTCTATCTCCCGCCGTTCCCTAGCTTGTCGTGCATTCTTTCCAAAAATCGGGACATTTTTTAAATGCCATGGGACGTGGGACAAATTGTTAAAAATCGGGACTGTCCCGCCCAAAGCGGGACGTCTGGTCACCTTAAGGGGCCACCGCACTCCTGGTGTGTGGCCGAAGGAAGTGTGGCCTGACCCTGCTCTGAACTCTCAGCCGCCAGAAAGAAGGTCGATCCGGTCACTGGGACAACGTGGAAGGACCCGCAGGGCGTTAGGCTCAGCGCCAAGGGCCGGACCCGGGACATCCGAGCCTCCCTGGTCTCACTTACGCGTGAATCTAAAACGTGGAGCTCACAGACGCCGAGAGAAAGGGTGTTTGCCGGGCGTGGGGATGGGGAGGGAACTGGGGACTAAAGAACCAGCTTCCAGTTATAAGATGCACGCGTCCTGGGCCCGAACGCACGGCGTGGTGGCTGCTGTTGAGAATCTCGGGTGCTTGGGATTTGCTGAGTGTTAACACACACACACACACTCACACACACACACACACACACACACACACACACACACGCCGCGATGGCGTGAAGCGATAGGAACCTGCTGCGTTGCGGCCACGATTTCCCAGCACGGGTAGATCCATACATCTGAATGTGTTCGACTCCCACGGACACATTTTTAATTAGTTAATTAGGTTTCAATAAACCGGGGGGCGGGAGGCGGGGGAAGAGTTTCCTGTGCCTTAGGTTTGCGCCTTGTTTTGCCGACTCCCCGGGGCCCCCGCCCCTCCCTCCCTGTGTCCCATGTCACCAGTGACAGCTGTGCTGTGAGCCCCTCTGTGTTCCCCACGCCCGGGACCGCGATCTGGGCTCATCACGCCGCTCATGAAACGCATCTCCTTTGCAGAGAGGAAGGGGGAGGTTTCCATGAATACAAGATAAGCCAGCAAGGGGAAGACAGTCTCGGGATTCCATGCAGTATCATTGGTGGTAGGAAAAAACCAACCCACCAACCAATGAGCCCTTCACGGTGCGCTCGCTGGGGTTCTCCTGTTGGCTGTAACCCGGCTCTGACCCCACCTTCAGCCTCCGGAGAAGCCCCCAAAGTGGGCCAAGGGCCTGGGCCCACAGCCACCGGGCGGGACTGAGCCCAAGCACCGGCCCGGCCTCCCCCGCCCCGTGTGCAGTTGTTCTACTCACCCAGGGTCAGCAGCGACACCCACGGCAGCATGAGGACCAGGCCTGTCCGGGGCCGAGACCAAACGAGCGGTTTCCTCGGGAATAACAGCAGCTGTGGTTCGGATCCCTCAGCAGCAAATCTGCCCGACCAGCCCCGAAAAGCACGTCTGAGAAATCACTTTCTCGAAGCGCAGGGCACATTAGCGAATGAGAAAAAAAAAAAAAAAGGAAGTGGAAACAGCATTTTTAACGACTAATCAAAGTTTCCTACCCTCCCATCAAAGTGAAAAAATAAAGCGCGTCCACTTGACCGTGCCTGTCCGTGGCCGGGAAATCACCGTAAGGAAAGTATGCAAAGCTCGCTCTCAGCGGGTGTTCACGGCAGCTCCCCTCCAAGGCGCCCCACACGGGGACATGCAAGGGCACGAATGTGGCATTTTTTAAGGATGTTCTGAGACATCTGTGCAAGGACTAGATGCAACCTACACCTATCAGGCACGACCACCCCAGAGAGAAACAGAACGAAATACGTTCCTGAAAAGCCATCAAACCACAAAGGGATGGAGAGGCAATACAGAAACAAAATGGCAATGAGAATATACACACCTGTCCGTGACTCCTCTGCACATCAAAGGATGGGATTCCTCAAGCGAAACGCGGTGGCCGAACACCTAAAAACAAGACCCGTTTATATGCTTCCGACCAGAGACTCACGTTAGACGTAGGACACGCAGGGACTGACAGAAGGGATGGAAAAGGTATCGTAGGCAGATGGAAACCAAAACAGAGCTGGAGGGGGGCTTCCCGGTAAGATAAGACTGTAGAGCAAAGCCGGTAACGGGAGACAGAGACGGTTGTTCCGTCACAGCAGGGCGGTCCATCCGGCAAGAAGCTATAGCAGACACAAATGCTTGTGGACCCAACATGAGGGCGCCTACGTTTATGAAGCGAATGTTAGCGGAACTAAAGGGAGAAGAAAGCAATGCAATTTTCATATTCCGCTTACGTGGATGGATAGACCATCGCAGCGGAAAATCAGTAAGGAAACGTGGGCCTTAAGCAGCACTGTAGACCCGACAGATTTCAGACGTGTGCGTAATTAAGTGGCCCGAAGACTAGAGTAACGAGGAAACAAAGACTCATGGACACGGTCAGTAGTTTAGGGGTTACCTGAGGGTCAGGGGGGAGGGGGCGTCAAATCGGTGGTGATGGAAAGAGAACTGACTCTGGGTGGCGAGCACACAAGGCAACACACAGACGATGTCTGGTAGATCGTACACCTGGAACCGGTGTCATTTTATTAACCAGTGTCACTGCGACACATTTAACAATAAAAGCAAATAAAAAAAGAAACAGAAAAAAATTTGAGGGAAAAACCAGGATGTTGGGGTCTACGTTCTTATATCGGAAACACGAAGCACAAAGAGTTGATAAATGGGACTTGATCGAAACTAAAAACGTCTGCTCTCCCAAGACACCCCTCCAAGAAAATAACGAGCAGGAGATAGACACGAAGGAACCACTTACAGCACACAGTGCAGACCAGGTGACACAAAACTCTTGCAACTTGGCAGCAGAATGACAGACGACTCAACAGAGGAGAGATTAAAAAAAAAAACTGTGAGCAGACGCTTCCTAGAACGTGATCTACAGAGAGCGCCAAAGAGGATGTGAAGACGGAGCTGACGTCACCGGTCGCCAGGGACGTGAAAACCCCAACGGGCTGCCCCTGCCCCACGTACCCCTCAGAGCGGCGTTTGCAGCCCCTTAAAAATGTGGCCCAGGGAAGCCGGGAGGGCTCAGTGGGTTAGGCGCTCACTTTGCAGCCCCGGGGACTGAGGATCGAATCCCGGCCCCGGCCCGTGTGGACCCATATGCTGGACTGGGAGCTCCCCCAGCTCAGTTCTCACCGGGGTGAGACCCCGGCCCAGTCCCTGCCCTGTGCAGCCCCGCGCCCACCTGTGGGATGAAACTATGTGGAAAAACCAATGATGTGCAACTATGGAGACTGTTCTGGGCCCTCCCCCTGCTCTCTGTCTCTGTCTCTCACTCTCTCTGTGTCAAAAACAATAAAAATAAGTCTTTAAAAACGTGTGACCCGAATCTACGATGTGACTTGGAGATTCCACCCCTGGGGAATCGTCCATGAGCGTCCACAGCAGCTTTATTTTTAATACGAACCCATAGAGCAACAACCCACGTGAACAGATCATCGAGACGGGGTCGGGCCCCACGACGGAATTTTGACTCAGTGATAAAAAGGAGTTGTGCTGTGGGGACGCGAAACAGGGCGGATAAATCGCACCATCTTTGTCGCTTCGTGAAGGGAGCAGAGGAGGCCGGGACAGTGCAGAGGCTGAGCGCTCGCCTCATAATCGCGAGGTCTGGGGTTTGAGTCCGGGCCCCGCCGCGTGCAAACCCACATGCTGAGCTGTGGTCGGTGCAACTGGTCGCAGCCAGGATGGCAGCCAAGGTTCTCACCTCCCATGCGGGGACCCCCAGTTTAGTTCCCCCCCCATGTGGCCCCACACCCACCTGTGTGGAATGAAACCACGTCCCAACTAATGACGTGCAACTATGGAGACGGCTCTGGGCCCTCCCCCTTCTCTCTCCCTCACCTTCTCTCAAACAATAAAATAAATATTAAAAAAAAAGTTGGGCACAAAGAATACTTGCTGCGTGATTCTATTTACATAGAATTGTAGGAAATGCACATTAATCTCTATGACAGCCCATGGGTGGGCGTCGTGAACACAGAAGGCCGTGCAGGCTGGGGCTGGGGTCAGGGGACATCGGGGGTGACCTGTGTGGGGTCTTGGTCACGACGAGGTGGATTCATGGACGCACGTTCAGTACGTGCAGTTTACGGGGCACCAAGGGATCCTCCAGGCACCGTGTAAACGCGCTCAGTCACGAGAACGGAAATAAGGAGATTAGAGTAAGGCCTTCAGTCTCGATGGAGCCAACGTTCCTGTGTTGACTGGTTGGGAACACGATTTTGCTTCGGGCATTGCTCCCCGATATTCCTCACACGCCCCCCCATCTCCCCGCAACGCTTACAGGTAGTGCTGTTTGCCCTCAGCTTGGGGACCTAGAGGAGGAGTTTGGGGAGACGTGGCCCCCACCCCCTTGGGACTTCTCTGGCCTGGGGAGTCCCTCAGGGGTCCCCTCTCCCTCTTGCTGACTCCCTCGGGGGTCGCTGATCTTGACGTGGCTCCTGCCACTGCGGTGCACGATTTGCCACCCGGAGAAGGACCCTCGGTGTCCATGGGACGCTGTCAGCCCCGGTTCAGATGGGCTTCCCGTAGCGGACACCGTGTCACCATCGATGACTTTCTTCTTCCTGCAGCCCAAGGTGGGTGGGGATTTGGAGCAAAATTTCAGCCCCAAGGCGACACCTGGATTCCTTGCGCCCCCTACTGGCCAGGCGCACGAGCCGCAGCACCTGTGTCTCAACTAAATGCAAAATGGGAGCCAGTATTTCTTCTTAAAGATCTATTTTTATTGATTTTTGACAGACAGAGAGAAGGGGGAGGGCCCAGAGCCGTCTCCATAGTTGACATTAGTTTTCCATATAGTTTCACTCCACAGGTGGGCACAGGGCTGCGCAGGGCAGGAACCAGGCTGGGAGCCTTTACATGGGCCCCGGCAAGACCTGAACTGGGAGCTACACCCCATCAGCACGTGGGTCCACACGGGCCGGGGCCGGGATTCGATCCTCGGTCTCTGGGGCTGCAAAGCGAGCGCTTAACCCGCTGAGCCCTCCCGGCTTCCTGTGTGTTTCTCCTTGAAGAAGGAAGTCATTGTTTTCCCGGGCAAGTCAGCTCGAGATGAAAGCCTCACACGGGACCCAGTTGGGCTGCACGTCACGCCGTCTGTGGTCCGGGCTCCCGGCTCCCACACGGCAAAAGCAAAAAGCACGCAAGACCCCGGAGGCCTTTCGGGTCGAGTTCCTGGCAAGGTGTGCAGGGCACGGGGCGTGACTTAACCGCGGCCACGAGCGACGCTGGAGGCAGCGAGGCTTGGGAACGACCCCCTGACGTCCATCCGTCACCGGGGGACGGGCCCACGGTCCCCACGGCTGCACCCTGGGAGGTAGGGACCGCGGGGAGAGCCGGGCGGCTTGCTTCCCGGCGCATCCCGGCCCGGGCCCGCAGAGGGCACGTTCTCGTAGTTTTCTGTGGCGTCTTCGTGGGCGCTGTCCCCCGAGTGCCGCCTCTTCAGCTCTGAATAGATCACCACAGGCTCCTCATGGAAACAAAGAAAACAACCACAAGTAAGCACCGGACGCCAGCCGAGGAGGCGCCGAGGGGAGAGGAGGCGGGAACGGATTCTTACCTGGTGCCCCGGTCGCGTCCTGGGGGCGCTTTCCTCTGGGCGGCCGGGAGAAGAGAAGAGCATTGCACGGCGGGGGCCCAGTCTGGCTGACACCCGCCCACAGCGCACCCAAGCCCCCCCGATGCCGCCCAAACCCGCACACGCCAGGAGCGCCCCCATCCTGCCGCCAGCAGCGAGCACAGCCCAGCACAGAAGCCCTCCCATCCCTTCCTGCCCCCAGCGACGCTACACGGCTCGCCCGGGACAAGGGGCAGATACGCTGCGCCCCGCTCTGCGCAGGGGAGTGGGGGTGACCGTCTGTGAAGCCTCGGGAAGCCGCCCAGAGACAGGACGGCTGCGTGGGTTCACGCGACTGAGGAGGTGACGCGGGGACCCGGTGGGCCAGGCGGGAAGAGCTGGTCACCTCCCCCACGCGGGCCCCCCACCCTGAGGTGACCTGTCTCTCGAAGGCGCTGTGCGAGGCCCGAGGCCACGCGGCCACCTGCCCGCGACGAGCCCGGAGGGGGTCTCACCTGCGTCTCTTTTCATTGGCGGGGGACTCAGGATCTGGGAGTAGACGAGGCTGCCGTGGCCGGGACCCACTGTGAGCGAGCAGAGCACAGCTGGCTGCCGCGGGGAGCTCACGCCACGGCCACCAAGTTCATGACCATGTCCCCACCCCCTGCTGGTCCCGGGTCCCCATCTGTGCCCCCCCGGGGGTCTCACCGTTGCTGTACACAGGCTGCTGCTCCCGGAGGGCTGGGGTCTCCGGGGAAGGGGGCCCCGGGGTCGGGGAGCCGGAGGGGCTGGCTGGGGGGAGCGGTGGACGCCTGTCAGGACCGTGACTGTGACGGGGGCGAGGGAGACAGGCCAGGTGGGGGTGTGGTTGGGGCCCAGGGGTCCCGGGACAACCAACACCCAGGAGGAGCCCAGCGTGGCCGCCGGCCGAGTGCGGCGTCCCCCGCGACATGGCTGATGGAGGTGTCCTCAGGGGGGTGGCCTGAGACCCCCCTGGGCGGTGTCTCAGGTCCCCTTGGAGAGCGGCAGCCCTTGGGTTTGCCTAACGTGTCATCTTCAAAAACGTAAAGAGGGGAAGCCGGGATGGCTCAGCGGGTTAAGCGCTCACTTTGCAGCCCTGAGGATCGAGGATCGAATCCCGGCCCCAGCCCGTGTGGACCCACGTGCTGAGCTGGGGTGTGCCCCCAGTTCGGTTCTTGCCGGGACCTATGCTGGGGGCTCCCGGCCCAGTTCCTGCCCTGCGCAGCCCTGTGCCCACCTGTGGAGTGAAACTACATGGAAAACCAATGTCAACTATGGAGACGGCTCTGGGCCCTCCCCCTTCTCTCTGTCTCTCTCTGTCAAAAAACAATAAAAATAAATGTTAAAAAAACCCGTAAATGCTTAAACATCGCCACACAGACTCTGTCCCCACTGACCTTGACCTCTGGTCTTTTATAAATGGTCTGTTTGAACTTCTTGCCTCACGGGACAACCACCCCTGTTTCCCGTAGGATCCCACAAGGGAGCTTCAGGAAACATGAGATTTTGTTGGTTTGTTTTTCAGTTTCGTTTCCTTCTGCCGCTCTCACAGGGACCCGCACGCGGCTGGCACTGGCCCTGGGGCATCCGCCTGCGTGTGCTCTGAAGGGATGGGCACCCGGGGCCAGTCAGCAGCCTCCGGATGTCAGGGGTGGCCCCTCTGGGAGGGGACACAGCAGCGTGGGCAGCAGGTAACACGCGCTCTGTGTGCACGGAGGTGGGGAGCCAGCACCAGCCACCCAGGGGATCGGAGGCTGCGCCTCAGCCGCAGTTTTGGGTTTCACAAGAGTTTGGATGCCCGGGTGGGCGGCACAGAGCGGCGTGCGGGCAGGGACCTCGTTGCACGCCCCCATCGCGAGCCTGTGAACAAATCCCGCGGACGCGTGTGGGACGTGGGGGCCTCACCTGGGTGTTCCCGGGGCCGGACGTGTCCCTGAAAAACAAACGGGGAACGTCAGGGGTGAGCGAGCCGTGCGGGCACGGGACTCCGTGTCCTGTCCCCCAAATCCGGTCACCGCGGAGCTGGGATCGGGGCGTCTCAGAATGTCCCGCGGCGGACCCGGGGGCGGGGTCTTGACAGATGGTTGAGGCTCACAGGGACCCTGGACTGTGTGCTGCTCAGTCAGTGCTCATCCTGAGAGCGGTTGACACTTGGCAGCGATGGCGTCACCCTGACCTGCAGGCCCCGCGCTTGCCCGGCTCCCGCTTCTCCGTGGAGATGCAGGTCCGACAGGGACCTGGAATCGGTGCCGAATTCTCACAGGACGAGGACCCGGCAGGTCTCCCGTGAGAAACCCTGCCCGTGACCTTGTCCTCCCCGGGACCCTCGCAGGTCCATTTCCACACCAGGTGCACGCGGTTCCCTCCACACCCCTGCGTTCCTCCTGGTCACCTGCCTAATTCCAGCACATCTTTCCGCCCCCAGAACCCTCCCTGACACCCACGGGGCGGGCGGAGCAGCCCAACGCCGTGCACGCGAAACCCGCCACGCGAGAGCGGCTTCGTCGTAGGAAACTGTTCCTGTGTTCGCCTTGTCTCCGTTCTTGCTGTGTTTCCCGGGTTGAAGACATTCAACAGTTAAAGCCGGGAGGGCTCAGTGGGTTGAGCGCTCACTTTGCAGCCCCGGGGACCGAGGATCGAATCCCGGCCCCGGCCCGTGTGGACCCATATGCTGAGCTGGGAGCTCCCCCCGTTCAGTTCTCACTGGGGTGAGACCCCGGCCCAGTCCCTGCCCTGTGCAGCCCCGCACCCACCTGTGGAATGAAACTATGTGGAAAAACCAATGACGTGCAACTATGGAGACTGTTCTGGGCGCTCCCCCTTCTCTCTGTCTGTATCTGTATCTCTCTCTCTTTGTCAAAAACAATAAAAAAACCAAAACTGTCTTTAGTCACCGATGCTACAACCTACGTAGAAAATCTGATGGAATCTGTGGAACAGACACGATCTCGTCAGTACGTTGGACAGGTTGGCACGATAGGAGATCCATACACACAAATCCACGGCCCGTCTCCACGCGGGCAATTCTGCTCCCAGTACTGTTGCTAATTGTACCCAAATTCCGCCTTGGTCGGGTATTCACGTGTCCCACTGAGTGTATGGTTGGCGCCTGTCGCTGCTGCCTCTTTAGTGGTCGTTACGAATGGAGGGCTTTTAATATCCTTTTGGTTTTCAGTAAATGTTAGACGGGGGCGTCGGGACCGCGGACACGGAGCTTCCTCGTGGGAACTGGGAAGCGAACCCATGGCCGGATTTGAATCTCAAGGCCAACACACGGGGCGTGTGTGCGTTCTGTCTTCTCAACTCGGTCGCCTGCAGGCGGCCGTTGCGGTGACCGAGGGCCGTGAGCTCGGGCGGGAGTCACGGCGTCTGCCGGACGCACCGCGAGCAAGTCCAGACCTTGGGGGCGACCACGACCGCCCGGCCCGCGAACCCACCTGGATGCCGCTGGCTTCGGAAGTGACGCATCCGAGCGGCAGCAGCCACGAGGCCCAGGACACTCAGGAGGCCCCCGACGACCCCCACGCTGACGGCTATGTGGTTCCGCGGGCGCCCTAAGCGGGGAGAGACCCACGCTGAGTGCTGGGCCCAGACGGGCGGGTCTCCTGACCCGGGTCAGGCCGCCGGCCCTCGCGGGCTAATGTAGTTTCTGCTGTCATGCCGGTTGCTTGCGATGGGCCGGTGGCGTGAGCTCCGGGTCACGAAGACCCTGCAGACATGCACCCCGTATCCACCCACCCCCGCTGACATCACCCCGCATCCACTCGCCCCTGTGGCCGCCGGTTCACGGGGCGTCTACTTGGGCGTGGACGTGGGTCGTGGCGGCCGCTCTCACGGGGCAGCTCTGTGCTGAGTCCTGATTTCGCTACGGGTGCCCTCGCCCGTCTGATCTGCGACTTCCAAAACGATGGCCCATTGGGGCGACGGCCGGCGTCTAAGGTTCACGTTTCTCCCCGTGCCCTCCCCTCCCCCCGGAAATCGGGGCCAATGCTCAGAGCTCCCGAGCTGTGGGCCTCGTGCTCAAAACCTCGACGGCCGTCGACTTTGTATCATAAACCGTCTGGGGGAGAAAGGTCTCGGTGACCGTGACCTGCCGTTCAGGGGCCACCAACCCACCTGCCACGCGGAGCGGCACCGGCTCACTGCGCTGGGCTCCCAGGCCATTGTCGGCCTCGCAGGAGAAGTTTCCAGAATGTTCCTCCGTCACCGAGAGGT
>PVKE010027817.1:0-21346 GCA_004027555.1 Craseonycteris thonglongyai | reverse complement strand
ATCTGGGGAAAGCTGGGACGGCTCAGCGGGTTGAGCGCTCGCTTTGAGGCCATGAGGACCGAGGATCGAATCCCGGCTCCGGCCCAGGCAGGACCCACATGCTGAACTGGGGAGTTCCCACAGTTCGGTTCTCTAACTGTCTCTGTCTCTGTCTCTGTCTCTCTCTCTATCTGTCAAAAGTAAAATAGAAATAAATATGCACTGAAGATAAAATAATTACTCTCTATAAATATAAAAAGATATAAAAAATAAATAAATAAAAAATAAAAATCTGACATTTTCTTTCTCCCTTTAACTTTACTTTTAAAAAATTTTAAACCTGTGGAAAAGTTGAAAGCATGAATACCTACTTACCCTTCACCTAAATTCACCAATAATTAATATTTTACACATTTGCATTGTTTTTCAAAATATATATACACTCTAAACTCTTATTTTAGATTTTTTGCTGAACCACTTGAAAGTAAGTTGCAAATATTGTGATGCTTCACTCCAAAATATGTCACCTGTATCTCCTAAGAAGCAGAACATTATCATAACCACAGAGCTATTACTACTCTCAAGGAATTTGACATTGATACAATAATATTATCTAATTTATAATCTATATTCAGTTTCCCTCAGTTGGCTCCAAAGTCTTTTATAACTGTCTTTCTTTTTTAATATACCTGGGCTCAAGTGAAGCATTACACTTTGCATCTGGTTATATCTCTGTAGTGTTCTTTAATCTAGAGCAATCCCCTTGCTTTTTGTTTTGTTTTGGTCTTTCCTGAGGTTGACATTTTTGAAGAGTCCAGGCCAATTATCTTATAGAAAGAATATTCCACAGCATAGATAATCAGATTAACTCAGGACTATCTTCCTGTGACAAGATGCTCCGGTTTATCTTGTACATTTCCTGTCCCGGATATGGAATCAGCCCTTTCATCAGTAAGCCCTCATTCCTTTTAGTTGGGAATGGTGTTTAGAGACCATTTTCTGAACATTAGAGGTGGTCATTGCTACTCACCTGTCATTAGTTCTAGAGCTTTTCAGTGACAGTTAAGATGTATATTTTTTTAAAGAAAGGAAAATAAGGGTTTATATTGATTTTTTCCCCAAAATTAAAAATTTCAGGAATTTTATTTATTTTTTATTTTATACTTGTACCTTTCTACTATCTTGAAAATGTTGGTTCCTAAAAATGTTAATACAATTATTTGTTTTATCATACAATATGATAGCTTTAAAATTAAAAATTAGTTTTATTGCTGTCAATAATTCTCAAATGAAATTTATGATTATTTTTATCTTACTGTCCTTAAAGAACATCCCTAAAAGATATATAATTAGAGCACTGTATGGTCTGTCAATTGTTGTCTCCCAGTGGTTATGTCAACAATGTAATATATAGTTAGGTTTATTAGTTTCAGTATCTTTTCGATTATTTGAAATTCTTTAAAATTTATTATTATTATTTTTTGATCATGTGAACTCTTTACATGATTTAAAATCTATGATAAAGTTCACTTAGAGAAATCAGGCTTTTATTCTAATTCCTTCTACCCTGATTTTTTTCTCCCCCATAACCCCTCTCCATTACTAGAAAGTAGCTGCTACATACTTTGTTCTGCATCTTACTTTTTTTCACTTAGTATATCCTGCAAAACAGTCTATAGTAGTATACAGAGATCTTAAGAATCATTTCTCACAGCTGCCTACTGCTCCATAGTATGGGTGTATCACAGTACCATGTTGACATCCTTTAGATTTTGCTGTTACTAAATGATATGTGTACAAGGTTATCACAACAAATAGCCTTGTACATATATCATTTAGTATTTTTCTAAGTATATCTTTGGGATAGGTCCTAGACATGAGATTGGTGAGTCAGAGGCTAATTACATATGTAATTTTGCTAGATATTGCCAAATTCTTCTCCATGGGGCTACATCATTTTTCATTCCTGCCCTGTTACCCCACACTTTCACCAACAGAGTATGTTGCTAAACTTGTGGCTATTTCCAATCTGATGGGTAAGAAGTGATATTTCAGAGAACTTTTATATAATTTCCATTGTTATAAGTGGGGTTGGAAAGCTTTTTTTACATTTAAGGGTAGTTTGTGTTTCTTTTTCTATAAACTGTATAACTCTTTTGTCCTTTTTCATATTGGGCAATTAATGTTTTTCTTCTTGATTTTTAGGAACTCTATATATTAGGTGCCCATTGTTTATGATATAGGTTACACATATATTTTCCAGACTGGGAATTCTTTTTTTTTTTTAAGGTTTATTTTTATTGTTTTTGACAGAGACAGAGAGAAGGGGGAGGGCCCAGAGCCAGTCTCCATAGTTGAACATCATTAGTTTTTTCTTCATAGTTTAATTCCACAGGTGGGCACAGGGCTGTGCAGGGTAGGAACCGGGCCGGGGGCTTAGAGCTGCACAGGGTAGGAACCAGCCAGGAAGCCTTCTGCATGGGAAGCACACCCAGGGAGGGAGCCGAATTGGGGGCCTCCTACATAGGAGGCTTGCCCCGGTGAGAACCAAACTGGGGCGCACCCCAGTTCAGCATATGGGTCTGCAAGAGCAGGGGCCAGGATTTGATCCTTGGACCCTGGGGCTGCAAGATGAGCGCTCAACCCACTGAGCCATCCCGGCATCCCCCAAACTGGGAATTCTTAAAATAATAATTGAATTTACTTTCTTGAGTGTCCTGTACATAGCCGCTGTTCCCTCCTAGCTTTTTCATCATAGAAAATGGAAGCTTTGGGGGTAGGTGCTGGACAAGGTTGCAGTGAGGAGATGGGGAAGGTTCTGAAATCTCATCTAAGCTATATCTCAAGTAGACATTCTAGTGGGCAGTACAGGAGACCCTCAGCACAGGTATGACCCACTGTTCTGAACAGGCATTGGCCTTCCCGGCAGCAGTAAGCCCAGCTGTACTGGCCAATCCATTCGATCTATGACAGAGACAGCTAGCACCTTCTTCCCAGTGGTCAAGGGTAAGGCCCTTATGTTGACTTTGGAGCCAGATCAGGGTAGCACCACCCCAAAGCAATACTTTCACTTCCTTGTGTGTACCCTGGCAGCAAGTTGTCTAACCCTTCTGGGTCTCAGTTTCTCCAGCAGTAAAAGGAAGAGATGAACTAGATGTTATTCACAGACTCTTTCAGCTCTGACGTCCTCAGACCCTGGGCTTTTGTTGGCCTTCCTAGCAACCAGAGTAAGAGATGGCGATTTAGATGGAGACAGTTATAGCATAGCTCTGGGTCTGTAGAGAATCTTCCATTTGCATCAGTTCTGTTGGATCTCACCTGTTCTTTGGGACCTACCCTAAAAAAAATGTATTTTCTACTTGCAATTTTCAGTAACACATGCATATAATGTATATAGAGAACTTAGAAACTGACCTTTTCCCACAGCAAGTCAGTGGTGGATTTAGCGTGTGCTTCCTCCCCAGTGCCAGCCTGATCCTGGTTGTGGGTGTGGAGTCAACAAGGAGGCCTGGGCTGCCCTGAGGGTCAAAGCCAGCAGAGAAGCTCCCCCAGGGCACTTCCACACCAGAGTGCAGGCCGGGATGCTCACCGGGTGCCAAAGAAAGGCTGAATGATACACAGGCCTCAGAATGACATTTCAATAGTGATGAACTCGGATGGTCCCAGTTCTGCAGCCCATTCAGAGAAGAGCCACAAGCTATGCAGCTCATTCTGTAATTCCCACAATACCAGAAATATTTTAAAATAGGGCAGCGTGTCTTCAGATTACTTGCGTTGCACAACTGTGAGGCAAACACACTTCCAGGCATCTTCACATCTCATTTAATTTCATTCACCCAGCAGCCCTTCAGGTATGTGTCATTATCCCCATTGTTCAGCTTAGGAAACCCAGACTCAGAGAGATGAGGTAATTTGGCCAAGAGCGCATAACCACTAATGGCAAAGCTAGTGTTAGAACCAGCGTCTGTTGGCTCGAAACTTACTACGCCTTCCACAGTTCCAAGCTGCCTACAGTTCTACATTGTTGCCAGCCAAACTTATAGACACCCTTTTGGGGGCCACCCCACAGATTTGGGAGTCTTCCAGTTGCACCATTTCTGTTACATTTCTGGCACCTGCTTTGTTGAGATCTGCGGCGCTCCGTCTTTGCAGTGGCTGCCTGAGTAGCTGGTGGGCCATGCAGCCAGGAAGGAGCACTGAACAGAGAAGTGAAGGAAGTATAGTCCCCGGGATGCTGAGGAGGACACTCACCTTTCCCCATTTGAATCTCTAAGTCCACATCCCAGGATGCTGTTCTCGCCTGAGATACGCGTCTACAGAGGCCTCTAGGCTTTCAAGTGGAGTGAGCCAAGTGCCGGCCCATTCACTCGCACCCCACTCCCGTGGCCAGGGGCCATGCTCCCCCTCGACGCCAGCACAAGGCGAGGTCCTCATGGGGCCGGGCCCTCTGCGTTCACAGAGGAAAAATGAAAGTTGCTTTATTCCCCGGCCTCTTCATAGCTCCCATTATGACGAGCAGGCTCCACAGCCAGGAGCCAGGGCTGTGATATTTCTGCTTCAGCATGAGAGATTCATATGTTTGACTAATCAATTCTTTGGCACTGACTTCCCGGCCTGCATTTTGTTCTCGTGCTTTTGATCGTCTGTTTGCCTTTTTGCCATTCTGCTGGTTCTTGTTTGGAGCTTTTATTTTCCAGGAACACTTTGACCTACTCGATCCTCTGTATTCTTCTCTTCCTCTCCCTTTGTCCTTTTCCTCTCTGATTTTGGTTTCCCGTGTGTTTGACCACACACAGCTTCCACATACAAGCAAAGTGGAAACCCTCAAGTCACGAGGCCCTGATAACTGCTGGGTTTTGTTTTGAGAGCCAAGGGACCCTGGGCCGTAGCCAGCCCCCAGCCCCCCTTCCAAGCCGGGCTGCAGCTCTTCCGTCTCCTGTCCTCGTCCCAGCCTTGCCCTGTCACATGTAGCCACTGACGCTCGCTCGGCACTGTGTGGTTAACAAAGTCCTCATCCGCACACCGCAGACTCAGACTGTAGGGAGGAGGTGCAAATACTAACATGGGTCACAGTTCTCAGTTGGAGAAACTGGGGATTGGAAATCTGAGGTGACTTTGCCAGTGTTCAGAGCTGTTTAAGTGGCCAACTGGGGACCAGACCCAGGTCTGCCCTGGAGCCAGGCACCGTTCTACTGCACTGCTGCTGCACTTGTCAATGGATTGCTGACTCCATCCGCAGACAACACTGGCCTAGCATCTGCTTTGTCCTCAGCACAATCTCGCCCAGGGAAGTGGGCATTTGCGGGGCAGACTGGAGCAGCTGCCACTTCCTGGGTACTTACTCTGTGACAGGTCCTCACAGTAACCTGAGCTCAGAGCAGATCCTGAGCAGTAAAGTAGCACTCTACAAATGCTAGAGCCAGCACGGGGGCCCAAGTCTGCCTGCCTCGGACATCTGGGCTCTTACCAGAAGAATCACGTACACAGGGCCTTGGCAGCATAGCAGAGGATTTCTGCTTCACGAAGAGGCAGGGATATTTGACTGGGACCTTTGGGATGTGTAGGAGTATGGCATCAGAAAGAGGAGCGGATAGCTGGCCTTGTGCACCGCCTGCTTCCTGGGCTGTTCTGAGCTCACATTGTTTTCTTAATCAGTACTTTTTATCTGAGGATCTCAAGACTGGAAAGGTTTTGTGGCCAGTCACCTGTTCCATGCTTGACTCGCCTCCACAACACCCCCCATGAGGCTTTCCAGCCTCTGCTTGCACTCCTCTGGTGCCAGGAAGCCGCCCTTCCTCTGAAGCAGCTGTCTCATCTTTACAAAGCTCCTGTTATTAGGAATCTTTTCTTATTTTAGTGCAAAGTCCTCCCCATTTTGCCCCCATCCCTCCCTGTTGGGGAGTGCCTCGGGGCCACAGCACTTGTCTTTGGAAGCACTTACCCCAAGAACTGAGGTTTGTGCACATCTGATTGCAGAGATGCCAACAGTGTGGCGTCCATCTCACTCTGCCAAGTTTGCCCGGTCACTCTCCTCACCTTAACGTCCTCACCCACAGACCAGGAGTGACAGTCCCCACTCCACCTGTGTCACATGGCTGCTGTCCACACAAGTGGCAGGTGTACCCATGCTCGTTACAGTGGAATATGCCACACAAATGCCACTGTCCCCCTGTGTCCCGTCATGAGGGTGCACAGGAGGGGTTTGTTTGTGTGGGCTCACTCTGGCTATTTCTCTTAGCAGCTCAGTGTATGTGGTGTACAAAGTTGTAAGCCACAAATTCAGCCCACTTTCCTGGGCGCCCACCACAGGCCAGGGTCTGGGGTAGGTTCAGGGAACATGGGGTTTAGTAAGACATTGTTTCTGTTGTGAGACTCTCAGTGTAGGAGGAAAGGCAAGAGTGAGACTGTGTGTGACTGTCCCAGAGGCAGGAAGGTGAGATACATGTCCCTGGCAGTTCTGCTGGGCTGCAGGGAGGACAGTGGTGGCTGGACATTTGTCTGGACTTGCGAGCTGAGTCTTTGAAGAGGGCCGCTCTGCTGGCCCAGAAGGGGACTGAAGAGGAACGAGGAGGCAGGGATCGCTGTCTGTTCTGTGCAGGGAGTTTCCTTGGAAGGCGGGGGCTCGTCAGGAGATGGAGGACTTGCACATGACCCTGAGCTGATAATCTGACGCGTAAGTGAGTGGTGATCTCCTCAGCTGAAGTCTGGAATGCAGCCAGCGAGTGGTTGAGAAAACAGTTTACAGAATCTGAGTATCTCCTGTGAGGAACGCATGGGTCATTCTGGTGGCGGCCAGGGTGCAGCTGAGAAAACAGGCCTTGGAGTTTGGGAGGAGAGTCTAGCTGGGAGCTGGAGAATTGGCAGCCTGTCACCTCTTGTCAGTTTATCTAATATTGTAGAGGCTTGTTTGGTGCCACCCAAGGAGCAGTAAAGGCGCGCTACATTGTGTGTGCTCACGCGGCGTGGGATGTCCATCTGCAGAGAGGAGGCTGTAGGTGGCATAGTCCTCAATGGTGCCCTTTCGCTGAGCACATCCCATGTGTGAGGTGCTGCTTTGCAGTATCTCTGCTGCTCCCCCAAGCCATTCCCAGTATTTATACACCCACTTCACAGATAAGGATCGAGTGGTTTGGACTGGTTTACTCGGCTGGCTGGTGCCGATTTGGAAGGCAGGCCCATCAGACTCCCAGCTCCATGAACTGTCTGGGCCAACAAGTGCCACCACTCATATCCTTGCTCATGTGCTGTCTACTTGTGAGCAACTTCACAGACTGAAGCTTCCAGATGTTGGTCTCGCTACTTCGCTCTCAGAGCCAGAACTCATCCATGGTTCCGTGTGCACATTCCTTACCCACCAGGCATCTTGTTTTTGCGGATTACCTACATATACTGTGTGTGTTCTTAGGTGACGGTTATCAGGTGAACCATCCCCTGCTCACCTTGAAATAGTATTCCTGTTACCCACTCAGACAGACGGTCTCTCCCCTCCCCGCTTCATTCTTTGTTTCATGTTCCCTTCCTTCACTATGCCCTCTGGAGGCTGACAGTGCCGCGTGACGCGAATGTGCATTTTGTAAGTTCCAATTTTTACGTTGTACTTAAATGAACAGTGTTCACGCAGTGTGAGATGTGTGCAGGACGCAGCCAGGGACTCTGCTCTCAGTGCCTCTGGCCTCAGTGGTTATTTTTCAAATTTGAAAATGTGTGAGGAAGATGACAGCGTTAAGATAATTGGAAGTTCAGTGTTTCTGTCTTTTTCCTCTATTCTTCTATACGTACTTTTTAGATACAGTTAACACCTTACACTTCACCTGGTCCCTCCTTGGTCACCTTTGATACTTTATGATATTTATTTAGATATTCATGGCATCTTTGCTTTGAGCTCTGTTTAAGAGAATCAATGAATTTTATTAAGTACTTTTCTCATTGAAGATGTGCAGTTAATGAATTACATGCACCCAGATGTCCAGTTATCTTTCTTAGTGTCAAAATCATGGCACAATTATAAGGAAGCAGTACAGAAAACTGATTGACCATCAAATCAAAATATAATACCCACTTTGAAGTCACGGAAACAGCTCATTTTATTACATTTTTCCAAAATAGAGCATTTCACAGAAAATGGGGAAATGCATAGAGAGAACTTCATGGGTGTCATCTAGGAATTTGTACACTATGAATAATGCATTTAGTTTGAAACAGCTATATTTTCTGTAAGCATGTGTGAATGCAGATTTCAAAGACATGCTGGAATTTGACTATCTCCTATCAGGTGCAGACAACATGATTTCATTGTCATCACTGAAAATGAAAGTTAAAAAATGTAACTTTTGCCAAAACTTTTGCTACTTTCCCAGTTTCATTTTAGGAGCCTTGTCTTACGTAACATTGGCTCTGGACTTGCCAAGTCCAGCTGAGGCAGTATTGTCTCCTTTAGTTCTCTCTCTCTTTGTCTGTATTATTTGGCAGCTGTCAGACAATGTCATCATTAACCCATTACCAATGTGCTTGAAAAAGGAATCCTGCAACTCTAGATGAATTTTGATGTACTTCAAAGATAAAAAGAAAGTTGTTTTTTGAGTGAACGCATTTTAAGGGAAACTGAATAAAACCAAATGAAATGTCACAGTGGAAATGGAAACTATGTTTTGATTCTCAGAACAGTAGTTATTTTAAGACAAAAATAGTTTTTCTCTATTAAATTTTTCTGCTTTAGTGCATTTTGGAGAGAGAAGTCATAATTTCTCATGATCAACTTGAATGGCCTCAGCCTAGAACCTGGTTCATAAACACACACAATGAGTTGGTATACATAATCATAACTATTGCTACCCTCAGTCATAGTAAAGATACCAGTTTTTAAATTTGAATTAATTACTACATCAGATCACTTAGGCTGTCTTTTTGTGGGTAATAAGATCTTTCTATTTAGAATTCCCCTTTGGACAGAAGTTATGGATCTCCTAAGAGAAAATGGTGGTGGTTACAAACCTGTTCTTCTCCGCCCAGTTACCCACATGAAAATAATGCTTACTCCGTGCCAGGCACACTTTGAAGCTCCTGACACATATTACTCATTTATCATCACAACAACCCTATGAGGCGAAAATACTATTATTTTTCCTATTGTACAGATGAGAGTACTAAAGCACAGAAAAGTTAAATGACTTCCCCAAGGTCACATAACTAGGAGGTACCACTGTCAGAATTCTAATGTCTGGCTGCAGAGTCCTTGCTCATAGCCCTCCTACTGTGTTGTCCCTCAGAGCCTGGCTTGCAGTAGGTGTTTGGTAACTGCTTGTCACATCTGGAGCCTTTCAGTGAGGTGTGTGGGCAGGACATCCTCACACACGCTGAAGAAAAGTGGCACAGTGGATGGCATTCCAAGCCTACCCTTCTCTATCACAGGGTAGTTGTCTAACCTTTGACCCATAGCCATCTGAGGGTCATTGTGTCACTGGAGAATCTTTAAATATTATACTTCTAAATTTCAAGTTAGGTTGGGCTATATTTATAGCATTTAGCGTATGAAAAACCATTGGGAAAGTGGGCTTTTGAGTGGAATGGTTGTATAATGGAATATTTCACGTTCCGGTTCAGCCATAAAACTCAGGGCTGATAAACAAAGCATCTGAAGCCAAATGGCTCCTCATCTGACCCCAATTAAAATAAAGATTTCATTCCATTCTGTCCTGACAGAGAGGAACATATTGTTGCCTTTAAGGGAGTTTAGTTTAGTTAATGAAAGAATTTTATTTCATCCCCCCCCACCCCCATTACAATATCTAATTAAATAAGATTCAATTTGTTAGGACTTCTGGTAGGGATAGGTTAACTCTTTTAAAGCTGTATTGCTTATACGCCTCAAGATATAGAACGTACTCAAAAATCCCACTGCACAACCATTGTTTAAAGAAGAAATACACCCAAGTCTTTTTAAAGACAAACCTTATCTTCTCCAAGGTGTAGCTCTGTAAACATCCATAACCCCAAGCTTTGTATGTAGGTAGTGTAGATTCTGTATAAAACATCACATATTTACACAAAGCCCTGTTTCCTAGAAGCATTTGTACTTGTACATATTATAATTTACCAATCACCATAGATCTGTCCATATAGAATATCGCATGCAGGGAGTTATAGCTGCAAAAATATGTTAGGTAACATAAGTTGAATATTGATGCCAAATTATCACAGAGTTCCTTCAGAGTTATCTTGAAGAAATATGTGACTGTCTAAAGAATTCATTATTTAACATTAAGAGTGAACACCAGCCAACTCATGGTGGGGGGCTTTTCTTGTATCATAATGTCACTGCTTTTTTGTAGATTTTTCTATATGTGCCACAACTCATCGTGACTGTTGGATCCACAATTAACAAGCAGAACTATTTTGGTGTCATTATGGAATAATTTTCTTCAGCTCAACTAGGCATGAGGAGGCACCTGGGTTGCAAGACCCTGATCAGTCACCTCCATAGCCCCAAGGAGCTGCCTGTGTAGACAGACCACAGAGCTGCAGGGACAGAGGGCTGGCCTGGGTGAGCCCCTCTCTTCGGGCTTCAGTTTCTTCAGCTTTAAAGTGACAGAGCAGGGTCAGCAGATCTCTGCCTTCCTCAGATTCCGTATTCAGTAGAGCAGAAAATACATGATGCTTTTAAATCCACTAAGAATTTATAGTCAGATGCTAAGGATTTATGTTCTGAGAAATAAAAAGCTTTTACGTCTGTAAAACCAGAGGCATTCAAACCATATTTTAAAAATTCTATCACTTTGCATGTAGTGGGTCCTTCTGACATTCAGTGAACATTAACTCAGCATAATTGACCACCTATTAATGCCAGGTGTACAAAGACAAATCATTCGTGGCAGTGCCTTCCAGGAACTTATTTTCCACAGTGGGGTGGGGTGGGGGGGAGCAAAAAGCAAGTAAAGAGGTCATCCTTCATTAGAAGGGATCCCTGCATTATGCTCTGGGGCAGTGGTGGGTGTGGGGAGGTAGTTGAGACCGAATGAGGGGCAGGTATCACAGAGGAGGGGATATTTTGGCTGGACCTTGAAAAGCAGGTGACACACCGCAAAGAAGGATGCGACATCTTGGGCAAAGCAATGAGTTCTGTGCTATTGAAACATGGGGGGTGGGCTGAAGAAGGGATAAAACTAGAAAGGAAGGCTTGAGAAAAATCTTAGAAGTCCCATTCTAAGGAGTATGCCTGATGTTTTTCAAGCTGGTAGCAGTGGGTACTCCTTGAATAAAAAAGGTTCTGGGGCCTGAGACTGGGAATACAGTTGACTCGGTCCCCCTCTTGGAAGTACACAGTGTACAATAAAGACCACATGTACCTCAGCAGTAACCCATACAAAACTTGTTTAACCCAGCAGTTTTCAAACTTTTGGCCATCGAAGCCTTCTGAGGCAGAAGACCTATTGGTACTTTTGCTTTAATGGTGGTTAAAGCTCTTCCTGTAAGAGAAAAATTGTTGACCTTTGGGAACACATGGTATGGAGAGAGACGATGGGCTTGGAATAAGAGGGACCCAGATTCGGCTCCCAGCTCTGCCCCTGACCAGTGCACTGGTGGTCCTCTCTAGGTTATTCTGCTTCCCTGAGCCTCTTCAATAAAGGATAAGAATTCCTGCCTCAATGAGATATGTGCAAAGCTAGTATGTGCCAAGGGCACACAGTAGGGACTCTGTAAATGTTAAGTGTCCCTTCATCCTTTCCCTATCCTCCTGTGTTATACAGAACTCTTCTTGATAATTAGAATGCCCCAGCAGTTATTTCACCCAAGGATTTACATATTTAAACGTCTCCTAATTTGTCAGCATGTAAATTCTTCTATTAAAAGTGTCTTTCTGACATGAACCCGAAAATTACACACATTGTCTTTCATGTCCTGTTTGTCTCCACGTACACTCTTAAGGCTCCTTGCACAGTAATTACAGCCTTTCCCTCTCCCAGCATGGGGTCCGGATTGATGAAGCAACTGCTACTTTTGTGGTTTTGCTTATAAAATCGATGTCTCATTTCCCAAGGTTTGGAACTTAATTTGAGGAGTAGAGTTGTTTTTTTAGGTGGAAGGGAGATGAGTCTATGGAAATAAAAGTAGAAATAGCTAGTATTTACATGGTCAGCCATGGAAGGTAGATTCAACACACTTAGTTTTACAATTGGAGAACTGCCCAGGAGGCACCTTATGTGCTGCTGAGACGAGTGGAGAAGCGATGTGGAAATTCCCATCGAGGGCCTTAAAAATGTCCGTGCACTGTGGGGCTCAGCCAGCTATCCTTGAGTCAGCCCCGCATGGGGGGCCTGTGTTAGGTCGCCATCCCTCATAAGCTTCAGCTGTGCACGCTCAGGACAGGAAGCCAGCCGTGGGCAGGTGCTATGACAAAGACAAGCGTGGGGTGCTGGAGGACCCCATGGAAAGCATTCCAAACCCAGCTGAGGAAGGGAAGCCAGGCTCAACATTGGAAGTTGTTCCTCAAAGAAATTGTGTGGAAGGACCCATCATGGAGGTGAGCAGCCATGGCGGTTGTGTGGCAGAACCTCCCACAGGAGGTGGGGGAGTGGTGGGAGAATGCGAACGGGTAGCAGACAGGGTCCAGATCCTGGGAAGTCTAGAAATGCATTCTAATCCTCAGCCCCAAACAAGTTTGGTTTCAGCACACTGCAAGCAGCCCCACCAAGACAGTCCTCACCAAGGGCACCGGCAGCACGTGGGCTGCTCTGCTCTCTCTGCTGCTCCAGCACGTCAGTCACAGTGTCCTAATAGCCGCTTCTAATTCAGTGTTACCACAGTCCTGAATGCACCGCTGACCTGCATGCTCTCCCAAGTGCTCTGATTCATAGGACGTTTGTGCAGTTCTGCAGATTTGAGAAGATATTTATCCTCATTTTTGCCTTCCTGGTCCCACAGAGGTTCTAATTCGTGTGAGGCAGCTTTGGTAATTAACAAAGTGTGCTCTGTGAAGTGAAGCAAGAAAACTCAGGACTGTGCCATCTTGCTCCATATATTTATGTGCTTAGTTGTAAATACCAGTGAAATCCTTAAAATGAAGACCTGTTTGTGTTAAAAAAAAGAACCCACACTGAACATGTCTTGTTCAAAATCACTTGATGAAGCTGAGTTTTTTGAACTCTGACTAGTACTTAATTTTAGCTACTTTTTTGGTTCAAAGCGCCAGGGAAAGCAGTGAGGCTTTCAGATCTTTAAATTTCCTTTTTGGGGAGCGATGACAGTACTCCTCTAAAGTTTGTTTCTTACCTTTCCACCTTTGAACAATTGATTTTGATTAGAAACATTACACCCAGCATTTACTTTGACATCCCTGAGTACAAACAGTCATGTTAATGGTTTTTTTAAAAACAGAATCATGACAGGGACATCAATCCTTTGCCTGGTGTCTGAAAGCCTGGTATATTAATTGGCTGTCAGATTCTGAAGAAATAATGGATTAATGTGCTTGATCGTAGCGCTCTGTTCAGAGACTAAAGTTTGATCCTGGTGTCCCTAGTCTCTCTACTTAATGCAATTACAGATATGCATTCCGGACATTTGAGCGGATTGCATTTCATTAATATGATTTGAGCGGACAACATTAGGCTGCTGTTGGGTCCTTTCTGACAGCTAATTACTAGAATGAAGCGTGTATACCACTAAGGAACAATGGTGCTCTTATTGGGGCCATTCAAACAATAGAAAAAGTGTGCTTTAAAACACTCGGAGAGTTACTTTCTATATTTGTCATGGGCTATGAAGATAGCTCGGAGGAGGAAGTTGGAGGAAAGAGATGGACAAGAACTTGGGGAGTCTCTAATAGCAGGACTCTTGCCTGTCCTTGAAAGAACCCAAAAGTCTAGCGAGCCTATGATCTTTTTAAAGGAATTGGGCTATCACTTGCTCATTACTGATCAGGAGTTCTTTCAGGGTGTGAAGTATCATGATCTCTGACTACGCAGACCTGGTATTTTGCCTCTCCCCTCTGCTTTCACCTGCCCCACCTGAAGATGTCTTTTACGCTGGAGAAAGTGGCAATTCGGAACACCCATGGTTTATTCAAGTTTTCCTTTGAAGAGAATAAGGGGCCTTTGTCTTGCGGAGTTGTGACTGGACCACATGGACCATTTGAGTGAGTGAAGAGCCACAGGGTTTTAATGGAAGTTCTTCCTCCTGGGACTGTTTCTAGCACCCAGAACCCCCAGCCTTACTAAGACCGTGCATTCGAGAAGCATTCATTTGACTCGATGTGTGTCTAACACTGCTAGAGATAAAAAGATGACTGAGGCATCACCGCTTGTCCCCAAGCTCCTTATATCCTGTGAAGGAGACTGACATTAAAAGAAATATATAAGACAAAGATGGGTTGGAATCGATGACTACCCGTATTTTCCGGCGTATAAGACGACCGGGCGTATAAGACGACCCCCTAATTTTACAGTTAAAACATAGGTTTAGGCCTATATTTGCTGTATAAGACTACAGCCTCGGAAGTGGGGGGTAGTCTTATACAGCAAATATAGGCCTAAACCTATGTTTTAACTGTAAAATTAGGGGGTCGTCTTATACGCCCGGTCGTCTTATACGCCGGAAAATACGGTATATAAGGAAAGGACAAAAATGAGAAGCCTAAAAGCTTCTCAGAACAGAAGCTACATGAGGAGGGTCTTAAAAGATGAGTAGGAGTTTGCTGAATAGTGGGGTGCCTAGATAGAGGGAACCATGCAGAAGCTAGGAAGTGGGGTGGTCAGACTGTGTGTCCTTAGTAGGGAGGATCTGGATGGATCTGTCTGAAGACCAAACTGAAATAATATTCTTAGTTCCACCCTTAAGGTGTATTCTGCAGCCTTGAGCGCCTTTGGCTAAGGCTCGTCAGAGCCTATGGAAAAATCTCGGGCTCAGTTTTAAGAGTCCTGGATTCTAGCATCAGACCTATTCCTTAAAAGCTGTGTGAATCCCCCAAAAGTCATTTGGCCTCAGTTTTCTCATCTGTGAATTTGAGGTATTGCCAACCCTGCCAGCCTCATGGATGGGTCAAGTTTGATCAAAGAAGGTGCAGTTGTGTGCCCAGGCTGCCCTGCATGCTGCTGAGTGGCAGAGCCTGGAGGTAAACTCAGGTTAGGCCAACCCCAGGGCCCTTATGTGCCGCGCTGCTCCAAGTGCCTTTGCAGAACCAGCACAGAAGTTGGTGTTACAAGCTAAGTAGGACACTGTTGGGGATCTGCCCTCATGTTCGGAACCTCTTCCAGCAGTACAAGGGGATGGGAAAATTCCCGGCACTGAAGCGGCGTCAGCTGGGAGGCCCTCAGCGCTGGCCGACCCAGAAAGGTGCTCTGCCGTCCACTAGGAGCTGTGGAGAGCCTCTGGCTCGCTGCCCGGATCCCTTCTTCCCCAGAATGCAGACCCCCATGGAGGGGGCTTCCCCAGAAACCTTTGCAGAATGTTTTTAAAGTCCTAGAGACAGAGGGATCATCCCAGCTTCCCACCAACAGGTCTGCTTTTCCTTCAAACTGCTGTCAGGAGAGCGCGCCGGCAGCGGTTCATGAAGGGATGGGGTACGAGCCACCGCCCTCTGGTCTCACAGCCTCCACTCTCCTCTGCTGTCCGCCTCCCGCCGTCATTCTTGAGCAACTCCTCATCACCCAGCAGTGCTTCTCAGATACCCCTGAGCCCGAGTGTCCACCTTTGACCCTCGGAGATCAGCTCCCTGCCCAAGCTGAACCTGTTAGAAGCACCGGACTGGGCCACACAGCTCAAAGCAGAGGCTGTGACTTGGCTCCTGGCTTGTACCAGGCACTTCGTGAAAGTGTTTTGAGTGAAGGAAGGAGTGTCTGAAACAAAGAGAATTGGGGACCGGGAGAAAGGGCATGATTCTCCAGGCAGTCCCTGTTTGCCGTAATGGCAGTTCCCAGCCATCAGTGTCCATTCTGAACGGTGTGTCACCTCTCCTCTTTTATGCTCAGATGATTCTGAGTGATCACTGTGGAAAAGCAGGACATGATGCCGAGCTAGGTGGCAGGGAATGGATGCCTGAAAGAGCCCAGTCCCTTCCTCGCCTGTCAGTTGTGGAGTGGGCATGACAGGTGTGCCCTGCCTCCCTGGCTGCTGGGGGGGCACCACGTCAGGGAGTGTGAGCTTCCTGAGGACAAGGTGATACCTCCGTCCTCATGCCACCCCTTGTGCCTGACCCGGTGCCTGGAGAGCCGTTTGCAAGTGAGGGACCAGCTCTGGTGAGGAGCCTAGCGATCACCGCCCTGCCCAGGAAGGACACTTCTGCTCACTGGAAGCCTGTCACAGGATGCTGGGCAAGTCTGCTGCCTCATCGCGGCTTCCTCACGTGGTCGCCACATGTGCTATTATTCCCCGAGAGCCTCATTGAGTAGCACAGAAGCCCCTGCTTTCCTCTCTGAATTTTATTTGCCAATTTCCCCATGAGGAACACAGCCCTGCCAAGACCTGTTTCCCTCCTGTTACCTGGCGAGCAGTCTTCTAATGGCTCTATTCTTAATGATCCTCAAACAAAGGGGTGATGGCGGAAGGAAATGCACCATTCCTGCCTCTCACTCCTGGGTCATTCTTGCTAACGGGCTTAGCTGTGTTTCACAGTCATTATCACATGTTGCACTGTCTTTGGGATGCAGAGATGATTTGCCAGCTCCGTAATGCTTCATTTTTCTAAAATGAAGACAGAACAACAAAAAAAAATTTCTTGTATTAAAAAAAAAAAAAAGTACACTTACTCTTGACAGCTCTCATCCTAAAGCTCTTCTGTGTCCCCCAGTCCCTACCAAACAGTGTCTTCTCAGTTCCTTAGCCTGGCTTCCATGACCTTCATGACCTGGCCTGTGACCTCCTCTTTACACCCCCCATCATGTTCTCCGTCACCATGTCCCTTGTGGCGAGACTTGCTCGCCTGCGCCCTGCACGGTTCCTGGCACTCTGTTTGCTGGACCGCCCTCCGGGGCCTGCCTGAGCAGGCTTTCAAGGCTCAGCATGAGCACCACCCCCTCTGATCCTCTGTGATGCGTCTCTTGGCGGCCCAGGTGGGATTGATATCTCCTCCTCTCAGACCTCCTTTCTACCCAGTGGGCCTGTGTCCTAACACCAAAGCCCTTTATGGCCTTTATTTGTCTGCCTCTCTCTCCAGGGAGGCTGCAGACACCTCAGTGACAGAAGCTCCATCAGAGTCCTTGGGGCTCCCAGTGCCCAGCACAGAGCCTGACACACAGTCAGCCCTCTGAGCATCTGAACAAGAAAGAAAGCCTTCTTGGAGAGGCCTTCCCAGGCTCCCCCAGGCCGGATGCGTCTTTGTTGTCTTCCTCTGCCGGCCCAAAGGAGACCTATGGAAGCCCTGTATGTCAGCCAGCTTTCTTCATATTAGAGTTGTGTGTACCTTTCCCTGTAGGATTCAGTACCCAGGCCAGACAGAGCCACATGGCTCAACAGTGAACTCACCCTAGTCTGGGATCACAGAGGAAAGGTTGGGTGATGAGTGTAGGAGGCAAGGAATAGAGTTTGAGGCGTTTTGATGTTGAGCTATTCTGGCTCCCTCAGATACAGATGACCAGTGGATAAAACAGTGGGACATCCAAACACAGTTCTAGGCTTCCCAGATCTTAGATGAGCTGGAGGCCCCTCCAGCCTTGAAATCCATAAGGACCGCTGGAAGTATTCTTTTTCCATGAGACAATGACATGAGCAGCACTCACACCAAGTGTTTACGTGGGGAGGGCCGCAGAAACCCTTGTTCTAGTGCCTTCTGTTCACTGCCATCAGCTGAGAGCCCGCGGGTTGACATCACACTAGGAACATGCAGACCGTTACTAGTAGGCCCTTCCAGGCAGGGACTGTGTGAAGTAAGACCCCAGTGCCTTCATCTGCCGGCCATAATTACATGGGCAGCCTACGAGGGTGGGCCAGAATAAACCTCTCACCTCCCAAGGAGACCAGATGGAGAAGAAAACAGCTTTGCATGTGTATGTTCTTATTGGTTAGCCAGTCATTTTACTCCATGGTCATACTTAATGTTGCCAAGCCTTGAATTTCAAAGCGTTGACAGGGACCTTAGGGGATATCGATCATCCCTTCATGCCTTTATTTTCTGCAGGGCAGCTGACTTCTGCTTACACACCTGATGTCAGGGAAGCTCACTCTTAAAGAGCCAAATCTTATCACAGTTTTCATCTCCTAGTGTTATGCTCTGTAGCCAGCCACATAGCTAGTATTGCTTGTGATTTTCTTAGAGTCCTTTTGTACTAAGCCTTCTCACCCCAGTCCTTCAGCTAGTCTTCAGAGGTCTCTAATTTGCTATTGTCCATCCTCTAATGCCTAAAATACCAGCCATTCCAGATGCAGTCTGATGAGAACAGAACTTAGTGCATCTGTCCCCACCCTTACTTCAGCCATGTGATATCTAATACAGTAGCCCCTGGCTACCAGTGACTGCTGAGCACTTGAAATGTGGCTACTCCAGATGGAGATGTGCTGTAAGATTTCTGAGAGTTTATATGAGTTAAAGAATGAAAAACTCATTCATAATTTTTTATGTAGATTATATGTTGAAATTATAATTTTGGTATATATTGGGTAAGCTATAATACATTAGAATTTCCTGTGTTTTTCCTTTACTTTTGCCATGTGCTGTGGAAAGTTTAAAATGAGCTGTGTAACTTGCATTATGCTTCTATTCACTCTTCTGTACTTGACTGCACTGCAGATTTTCTGCCTCTTTGAGGTGCCGGGGTGCATCCTTCTTTTTTGAACCATATCACACTGTTGGCCATTGCTGAACACATATTGAACATAAAATTGTGCCTCTTTTACACCTACTGTATAAACTGCTTTTAAAACAGGTCAGCCTTGACTAGTACTTCTAGAGTGGATTTTTTTGAACCTAAGTGTAGGAATTTACATTTGTCCCAAATACATCTCAACTAGTTAGTTTCAGCCCATTGTTCCAGTCTCCTGAGAATAGTTTAAATCCTTACTGTCACCCTCTCCTTTACAGATTTGATCAGCATTTTCTGTGTTTCTATCTAAGTCACTATTGATGATGCTGGTGGGGTTCAGAACAAAGTGGAGAGTACAGCTGAACACAGAGTGTGTTGTCCAACAGTTTTGACAACAGCTACAAACCCACCACTCAGCTGTGGCTGTTCAGCCCGGGTTTTTCTATTTTGCCCGTGTGGAGACCGAGTTTTTCCAGATGCCTCACTAACACCACCAGCTTGTGCTATATGTAAAGTAGCTTCCTCCCCTCCACCCCAGCCTTACCCACAAGCTGCTTTACCTAACCAATTAGAAAAATAAACACAAAATCTGAAGTGACTTGTTCTTCTGGTTTTAGACACCAAAGGGATTAACTAATTTTCACTAAACTGTTAATGACTAATAAGGACTGAACTTGACTTTTGTGTTTAAATAAAAGAAAACAGACAAGATTGAACTGGGCCTTTAGTACCACAGACAGATGGAGAACTTTATTTGTAGCTCCTGCCACTGAGGCAGTCAATGGGGAAGTTTGGGGAACTTAGGTGAGAGGGATGTCCAGTATCTCTTACATCTTTCCACTGAAAAACAATCTGTCCTAGGGTTGGTGATGGAGACCCAGTCATTACAACCTAGTGAGTGCTGAGATTCATAGATGGGAGCATTTCCTGTGTGTGCCCACTGCTGTGCTTAGCAGTTTACACACAGTGCTTCAACCCACACTGCCTCTCTTAATCTCCTTTAATCCTAGTAAGTTTTGGAAATAAGAATTGAACCATTAACTTCAGAAGATCATGCGCTTTTGGCACGACCTTCATCTGTAGTTTCAAACCTACTCCCCTCCTTCCTAACTAGGTACACAAGTAATTTTAGTTCTTTCCTGCAGCTGTGTGTGTACAGGGTGTGTGTGTGTGTGTGTGTGTGTGTGTGTGTTTCCTGCAGAGAGGTGTGTGTGTGTGTGTGTGTGTGTGTGTGTTTCCTGCAGCTGTGCATGTACAGTGTGTATGTGGGTGTGTGTTATAGCCCAGTGGGAACAGAAGGATATTCTCTCAGCTGACACAGGGCAGAGGGGAAATCTTTTTTCCCCTTCCTACCTTTGAAACCTTCACTGTGGGAAATGTTTCGAGTGTGGGAAGCTAGAGGGGGAGCTGGTAGACCTCCCGCCTGGCCAAATTGTAAGCATTAGCTGTCTTTCCTGGGTGACTCTGCAGGCCCTTCCTTCCTTTCTTTGGGGATGGTAGATGCAGGCAGGCACCGCAGGAAGGTGCCTGTTTTCAAGTGCACTACATAAGAGATACTCACTTTATTTCTGGATTGTGAAGCATTTCTGCCGCCCCGCCCCCCCCCCAAGAAGGAAGTTCCTGTCCCAAAGATCTCTAGTCTAGTGCCATCAAGTGGCCAGGCCTTTCAGGGGCCACAGGGAGGGTCTCTTACAGAATTAAAACTGAGGAGGGTGGGGGATGATCCCTTGGCCACAAAGTCAGTCAAGGATGGCAAGCCTTGTGGCTGTCTTGCCTGTCAAGAAGAGAATGCTTTCTTGAGTTGAACCAAACATTCCCCCTCTACTCTTCAGTTGTCTGCTGTGAACCAGGCTCCTTTGCTGGGGTCTGTCTCAGAGGATATGGTGTCTTTTGCATTTGGAATTAGCTGGATGTGATGAATTCCAGGTTTTACATATTTATTACCATTGTCCGTGCTCCCTCTGGTCTTGTAACCACTTCTACTACCCAGCCTGACTCCCTCGAGGGAGAACAAGAGGGAGGCTGGGCGTTGCTGGCTGTCACAGAGGCAGTGAGGGGGTGGCAGCTCTCTGACTTACAGTTGAACAAACAGGGGTCCAAATCATGACTCCGCCGTCCACCCACTTACTCCAGCAAACATATATTGCAACCCTGCCCTGAGCCAAGCTGGCGGATGGAATGTAGAGATGAATGAAAAACAGTCTCTGCCTTGAGATCTTGTCTCTGGTAGAGGCCTTTCTGTAACCAGCAGGAGGATAGCAGGTGACTAGTCTTCAGGTGTGGGGTCTTCAGGTCATTTGGGAGATAGCACTTAGGCTGGGCCTTGAAGGGAAAGGAGTCGACATTTGCCAAGCTAGGATAGAAAGCTGCTCACTTAAGCCTCCCTGGGCCTCACTTTCTTCATCTGTAAAATGGGGCTTGGAATATGTGCATAAAATGTGAGGGCTCCCCTTTCAGAGTGCTTTGTACTTAATGGGAGCAGGTCTCAGTTCCCCTGCTTCCCCCTTTTGTTCTAATTATTTTAAAGCTACTGATTACATAGGACATTGTCTCTATTCATATTTTTGTGATATTTTGTTGTTCGGACCAAAGAAATGGTGGAAAACATTCTAAGAGATCTCAGAAAAAAAGTATTTAAG
>PVKE010027816.1:0-21349 GCA_004027555.1 Craseonycteris thonglongyai | reverse complement strand
GCTACAAGATCCTTTGTTCAGCCTCAGATCTGTTTTTCCTATGTGGTCTCAGGGACTATGAGGAGACTTGAAGCTCCCCTACTATTCCTAAAATTTCCCCAGGCAGATTTAATGAAGGTGTCTTCTGGCTGCAGTGAAATAAGACCACGGAACCCATCAGACATCTATTTTCTCTTCATCTCTTCGACCTGTTCTTTTCAATTAAACTTGCTAGATGCCTCATGAATTTCCCTCTGCAATCAGAGAGGAACCTACCTTCCAACATGGGGTCTCCCTGAACCTGTATTCTAGAGAAGTGAGGCCATGCTGGTTAAAAAAAAAAAAAAGAAAGAAATTTGTTGAGCTACTCTAATTCATTTCAAAGAATCAGGATCTTGTGCTCCCCAAATCTTCCAGAGCTTGTGTGTGGCATCTGCTTTCTCCATTTCTGCTGTCAGCCCCTCTCTCCCTTGACCTATGATGGGCTGGCCAGAGGTCCAGATTTTTTAGTCAGACATGGAGCTTCTCCTTGCCATTGTGGCAATTCTTCCTTATCCCAAACTCTCCTTCCTCTCATTTCAGTTAACCCCATGTTCTGTCATCAATAGCGTCCTTTCTCACATTCTTCCTGTCTCACTTCGAAAGCTTTTACTCCATCTGTTTATTTACTCAGCCCAGTAGGGGAAATTGGAAATGAAGAAATCTGGTCTAGTGCTTAGGATTAAGTCTAATGACACTTCCAGGGTTTAAGGACAAGAGAAAATAAAGATCAGCCTTTATTTCCCCAAAACTCTTGCATGTGTATGTACAAATTCTTATGCATTTTTTGAGAAATGTGATCTACTTCTTTCTGACTCATTTACATTTGCTGTTAGTCATCAAAGGGAGTCTGAAAAACTTTTGGAACCTCTGTCGATGAACCAGGAAGTTGCATTTCCCCTCTAGTCACAACCCCAAAAGGTTCAAGTTGCAATTTCAGCTTGCCAGGACACCCGATAGTTGGCAAGATGCCTTCCCTTTGTCATCGGAATTCTTGGCCCTGTGGCAGAGACCAGCAAGACACCAGAGACCAGCCCATGATCCTTCTAATGAGCACAGTCCTAGGAGAGCCAGAGGCCATCCGAATAGACACAGGTATTAATTCTACCAAACACTTAAAGAAGAATTAACATCAACCCTTCTCAAGCTTTTCCAAAAAAAAAAAACACTGATCATGAGGGAACACTCAAACTCATGGTACTAGACCAACATTATCCTGATACTAAAGCCAGATAAGTACACTACAAGAAAAGAAAACTATAGACCACTATTCCTGAGGCATATAGATGCAAAAATTCTGAGCAAATATTTTAAAACTGAATTCAATAGCACATTAAAAAGAGCATACACCATGATCAAGTGAGATTTGTCCCAGAGATTCTTTGTCTATGGGGGGCAGAAATTGTTTCTTTCTGGAATTTTCCATTTAATATTTTCAGACTGTGGTTGACGACACATAACTGAAGCTGCACAGAAAGCAAAACTATGGGCAAAAGGAATTAGGTTTATTTTTTATATTTTACAGGAGTTGGTGTTTCACACTATTACAGAAAGTAAATAGAACTTTGAGTTACATTTCATAATCAACATAGCTGATTGAATGTACTGCCCTGGTTCATGCTCTCTCTCATGTCTGATACTCACACTCCCATGTCCCTCAATTATTCTCCCCAGTTATGAGACACGTGGTGATGTAGCTGGAACACATAATTGCCTTTAAGACTCACTGTTTCAGCCATGGTAGGAAAAGGAAGTTCTTATCAACAAAACAGATAGTATCCCCTGGGATTTCATGATGCTTTTATCTGGTTTCATATTGATTAAAAGTGTATTGTTTTTGTTTTTAATAAAAGGGAAAAGAATAAATGAGTAACAGCCAGTAGTCACACTAAATTACTACCGTATCTGTTTTGCAGTTAGGCCTAAAAGTTAAAGGCTTCTTTTTATAATCAGGCAGCTTTCTGATATTAGAGGGGCTATATGTTTCAGCAGACAGCTAAACTTTTACTGACTTTTCCAGATAATTTAAAAGATACGAAAAATGTTGATGACTGTTAGAAATTTTTGAAGTTAAAAAAAAAATCTAGTTTTGAGATAAAAAGCACTAGTTTATAATTGCAAGTTTCTTGAACCCCTTCCCTGCCCCCCCTCCCCCCAAAGAAAATGAGACTGGAGAAATTTCTATAAGAAACACATGGAGTCCCAGTAAAAAAATACATCCTATGATTCTCTTAATATTCTTGAGACACCCAAGCACTCTTAAATTAATTTCAATTATTTTTTTACTTACTTGTCTTTGAAATACAAGCCTATCTCAGTTTATTATCTCCTTCTAAGCACTGAGCCTGGATTCTTTTTGATATTAGCATGTCTCCATAACTCACCTGAGGGAAGGCAGGTCCATCAGTGTCTGGAGCTTTCACTCTGTGGGAGTCATAGCCCAATGCAAAATGAAAATACAGGGTCCCTTGTTTAAAAATTAAGTATTTCAGTGGAAGCTGGGATGGCTCAGTGGGTTAAATGCTTGCTTTGCAGCCCCAAAGCCCCAGGATCGAATCCCGGCCCCGGCCCAGGTGGACCCATATGCTGAGCTGGGGTGTGCCCCCAGTTCAGTTCTTGGCCAGGGCCTATGCGGGAGGCTCCCAGTCCAGTTCCAGCCCTGTGCAGCCCTGTGCCCACCTGTGGAGTGAAGCTATATGGAAAACTAATGCTGTCAACTATGGAGACTGCTCTGGGCCCTCCCCTTTCTCTCTGACTCTGTCTCTCTGTCGAAAACAATAAAAATAAATCTTTAAATATAAATAAATAAATAAATAAAAATTAAGTATTTCAAAGTAGTGATAGCAGTGCATTCAACTAAGCACATTGCCCTTCTGAGAGCAGGACCTGGTGCTGCATAGGTTGCACGACCAGGAAGCCAGTGGGTCTTTATGAGTAACAGCTCTCCCATCTCTAGAGCCTTCACCTTTCCCCTCTCGCCTCTTCCCATGTAAGCTCCACATCTTGCTTTCTTGATGCAAAGTCTCTGGGGGGTGGGGGTGGGGGGCTAACAGAGGGACCTTTGGAGCGATGCTACTGCTTGGGCTGATGATGGTACCCATGGTTGCTTTGACTTGACAAGAATTCAGTTCCTGGAGACACTCGATATTTTCTTAATCTCCTCCTCAAATCTGCCTGGTCATGTGGTATGTGACCTCCTAGTAGAAGCAGAGAACTTTTCAGAAATTTAGAGATTAGAGATAGCAAAGCTGTATCTCTTACAAACCATAAGATGAAAATGTACTAACTTTTGTTTCTTTTTCCCTTTAATTTGATTTCCTACGGGAATGTCCTTTCCTGTTAACAGAATGGAGGTAAGATATTGTTATTATATCAATGTTTTGTTGTGTTTGACATGCCATTTATTGTCTATTTGCTGAGCACTGCTATCTTTCAGAAACTCTCTAATTTCTAATCTTTTTAATACTCTTACCAAATGATGTTGAAAATGAAGATAGGCTACATCTACTGAATACTTATAATGGTTTATCAGGCACTGTCTTAAGGGCTCTACATGCATTATTTAAAATTATCCTCAGGAAATCCCAATGAAATAGGTACTATTATTATCCTTAGTGTACAGAGAAGAAACTAAGAGAGTTTCTTTGAATTGGACATTTCCGGTGACTTATGCAGCTAGAAATTATAGTCTTGGAAATGGAGTTCAAAACCAACTCCAAACTCTCCCTCATTGCTTTGCCGTGTAGATTAAAAAAAAAAAAAAAAAAAATATATATATATATACCGTATTATATATATATGTGTATATATATTATAGATACATATATATATAATCTTGCAACATTTTGCAATTTACACTGTTTTATTTGCAATAAAATTGACTTTTATGGAAACTCTATAAAGGGCAATAACTATCTTTATCTAATTTTACAGATCATGAAACCGAACTTCAGAATGATTAATTGATAATAGTAATAATGATAATAGTAGCTAAGTTTTGGAGTACACTTCTGATCACCACTTTTTTCATATTAACATTTCAGAGACACTATGAGGCAAGAAACTATCATCACACACACACACACACACGCACACACACACACACACACACACACACGGAACTCAACACACCAAGAGTTGCCCGGATGACATAGCAAACACATAGCCTCAATCTGAGCTCAGGTGGACAGCCTCAGGAACTGAGACTGGTTAATACGGTACCACACTGACCCCGATGGCACACTAACTGAGCAGGACCCAATCACTACTTCTCATGCTATGGAATGAAAGAATCCATTGCATAAGAAAAGTTGATTAGTTCATGATCTTGTCCCAGTTCATAGAGCTTTAATGCATTAATGTATCTGTCACAATTCTAAGAGACACAGTCTCAATCCTTAAAGACTAGAAAGCTGAGTCTCCACTGAAGGGACACAGAATATAAACATGATCGAAGTCCAATTAAAATGCAGGCCACCAACAGGAGAGATACCATCTTTCATTCACACACTGCTCAGCACACCTGTCCTCCTGGTATATTTCAAAACTACTCACTTTATTCCTGGCACTGTGTTGGCAAGTAGAAAAACAAATTGTACATATTCCCCGCTGCCAAAAAATTTAAATTTTACTAGGGAACACCCCCATACACACACAAACACACACACACATTCAGATTAATTACAACACAACATAGTAATGGAAGCATATAAAAGGACAGAAACAAATCATTCACATGCATGTAAATACAAATGAAAAAATTTAAACTCATTAGTACTCAAATAAATGCTAATTAAATAAGATTTTCATACCATTTTTACTTGTGATAACACAAGCACTCTCAAATTGTGCTGGTAAAGAGAAAATTGCTATAACCTTTCTAAAGAGCATTTGGCAACTTTTATTAAGAACCTTAAAATGGTTGTATCTATTGGGTAAATCCACTTTTAGCAATCTATGTTAAGGAAATAATAACTGTGTAAACAACAAAATTCAAAACATCCTTATGTTTGTTAATGAAATATCTGAGCAATGTCAGTATCTACCAAAAAAGTAAATTGATGTGATTTTAGGACCATGTTTTTGAAAAAAACATAATGACATAGGTAAATGTTTATAATATCATGCTAAGTAAAAATTCAGGATACAAAAATATATTTACAGAAAAATTCTAGTTATTTTGAAAATGTAATTATGTACTATGTATATATAGTATACATACTACTGCACCTATTATACTCATGTATATACTGATTATAACTGATAACGTATTTATATATTTAGCTAATATAAAATTTTAAAAATGATTTAATTTAAAATTCTCTACATCACTCCTTATTTTACACAATAAAAATGTAGTACAGTATTTTTCCATGTATAAAATGCCCCAAGTAGGACAACACCTACTTTTTAAGCCAACATTAAGAAATCAATACACATGTTAGTCCCATGTATAAGTTGACCCCCCAAATTTTCTAACAATTTTAGACAAAAGTACCATCTTATACAAGAGAAAATATGGTAATTTTAATCAGAAGAAACATGAGGTGTTTTTCAGAGAAGGCTGTCCTTCTACTCAAGGACATTGAGTTTGGCATTTCAAAAAAAAAAAAAAAGACATTTGATCTATGTCCTAGAGCGGAGGCTGGCAAACTTTTTCTGTAAAAGGTCAGATATTATATATATTTGGCTTCATGGCCCCTACACACTCTGATGTTTCAAGGCAAAAACAGCATGGACAATCCATAAAAGGTTGAACATGGCTCTGGTCCAATAAAACTTATAGATGCTAAAATTTGAAATTCATGTAATTTTCATGTCTTTTGATTTTTTTTTAACCACTTAAAAATGTAAACACCATTCTCAGGTGGTATAAAAACAGGTGCTATAAAAAAAAGTGGCATAAAAACAGGCAACAGGCCAAACTTGACCTGTGGCTTGTATTCACTGACCCTGCCTTAGAAAACAAATCATATACAAAGACACTAGGCATGTAAGCATAAAAATAATTCCAGTTTGCTTTGGAGATTGGAAGTGGCATGGAGCCTCAGTCTTCATACTTTGGGGGAGAGTACATTGGGAGACCAGGCAGACTGTGCATGAGGAATGATTTGTCACCAAAGGAAAGGTACAGTGTGCCACCCCTAGAGGGGGTGAGAGAAGTTGTGGAGTTTCCACTGGAGTGGTGGGGTTGTCTCAGCTCAAACAAACCACAGCTGGTCATCTTCATGTGCCCTTTGAACAAAGCATTATGAGTTCAAAGGAGTAGAGGTCTCCCTCATAGAAACTGCAGGTTGCATTTAAAAATGTGATTCATGCATGTTAAAGCAAAGAGAAATACCAGTAGAAGGGGTAGTGAGAATTCTTCAAATATTCCACTTAACCAAGGAGAGCTATCTGTCATAAAAAAATAAAAATGTTAAAACCAGGACTTAGGATCAAATAAATATCCTCTGTTGCCTCCAAAAAGAGAAACTCTACAGAAAGGAAGATAATCCCGGTGTAGTTTGTCAGGAAGTGAGAGGGGGACTGGTTCCATGGGCAATATTAATGAACATTTTTGGAGCTAGTCCGGCAGATCATTCCAAAATAACCAGCATTCTGTGCACAGATCCCTGTGACCTCTGTCCCACTGTTCAAATGACCAACAGGACCAGCTGCTCGTGGTGCTGTACCGTTGGCAGTCCCGAGAACTGCTTGCAGAGAAGCACGACTTCAGTTGGACAAAGAAGGATCTCAGCACTAGCAAAAGACCACAGAAGACACTCATGGAAATTCTTTGTATTTGTCTTGTTCCCCCATTTTTGCTGTGAGCTCCTTTTAAATTTTAAGTGATAGGGTTAGGAGATTGAAGGGTGAAATGGCCCAATTTGCCTCTGTAGTTTGCCTCTAAAATTTAATCACTAAGACTGCAAAAAGGAGAAAGAAAAAGGTAAATTGTTTCAACTGTGAAACTATGACTGGGTAGCCATTTATTTCTCTCTCTCTCTCTTTCTCTCTCCAGATTCATATGTGCTGTACATATACATATATAACAACATATATATAAAAACATATATGGGAAAGCTGGGATGGCTCAGCGGGTTGAGCGCTCGCTTTGAAGCCCCGAGGACTGAGGATTGAATCCTGGCTCCGGCCCAGGCGGACCCACAGGCTGAACTGGGGTGTGCTTCCCGAATGCGGTGAGGCCCCCAGTTCAGTTAAAAACAAACAAACAAACAAAACATATATGTGTATACATGATATAATAGGTATATTTTTGGTCTTGTATATTTCTTACCTTGTGAAGCTAATCTTAACACAGACTATCAAAGCTAAGTCTTTAATGTTCCCAGAGACATCACTGAGATGTAGAAAATTAATAAGAACCATAGACTATATTTTGCAAAAGGGTTTTTACAGACTATCTTCAGGCTGGCAGAAAGAAAAACCAAAACTACGACCAAGATTTCATTTTTTTTTTTTTTAAGATTTTTTTATTGGGGTCCACGGATGAAATTCTGGCCCTGGCCCATGCCGACCCATATGCTGAGCAGGGGTGTTCTTCCCATGTGGGAGGCCCCCAACAGTTCCCAGCCCGCTAAGCCATCCCAGCATCCCCTAAGATCTCATTTCTATTCAAAATTTATTCTGCTTTTTTTCTTTCTTTCTTTCTTTTTTTTTTTCTTTTGCATTATGTAGCCAATGTTCCAAAATAAATGAGGACTCAATTCTTTTAAGCCAAGTGAGGTTGTTCACAGATTTTTTTTTTTAGGGCCTTTATTAAAAGAAGCAGCAGAAATCCAAAGAGAGGGGTGAATTATTAATTGAAATCTTATTTCTGTGCTAGCCCTATAGATTTTACAGATTTTCTCCACATATAATATCCTTTAGCATACAGTAATCTGAGTTCAGAATATTTACTTACATAGCTATACAGATTAGGACAGTTGGGGCTTTGAGTGAGCATCTGACTATCCCCAAGATACTTGATGAGAAAGCAGCAAAGCTGAAGATGCTACTTAACTCCTCTGAGAGATGTATCCTATGCTTTCTCCTCCTACTTTGCTTTCTTTTTATTCTTTAATAGAATGCTGGGAAGATGGGGGAGTGAGAGGATCCAAGTATGGAAGCTGTTGCAAAGTTATATGTATACAATAAAAGTCAGGTACTTAACTATCCTAATACAAACTATTTATATAAAGCTACAGGCTTTTTTGAACCAGAGTAATTATTATGCTCAATCATTTGTTAATCATCATGATGAATCTGGGGTTTTTTGTCTGTATTTGTTTGCCTACATCTGCTTATTTGTTAGAAGCATGTGAAGCTGCTTAACTACTTGTCAACGTCTATGCATCATGTAAATAATAAGGATATGCATAGTTTCAAAAGCTTTCCACATCCATTATCACAGTTGATCTTCATAATAACCCTCTGAAGTAGCTGGAAGTGATATAATTTCAGGTGGAAATGAAGACAATACTCAGATGGAGCATGTCAACCAATTTGTTGGTGCAATTTTCTCCTATTTCTGTGATGCAGATGTGGAAACCAAAAACAAACAAACCAACAAGAGCAAACTGCATGTTAGAAAATAGTGTGTGATTGGGAATGTTGTTCATTGCTTCTTTCAGTAAACCACAGGGAGATGACAAAGGCTACTGCACCCAGTACAAAGGGGAGGCGTGTAATGCTGTCCTGGCAAAAGATGCTCTTGTTTTCTTCAACAACTCTTACACGGACCCTGAGGAGGCCCAGGAACTACTGGTCCACACTGCCTGGAAAGAACTGAAAGCAGTGAGCCCACTCTGCCGGCCAGCTGCTGAGGCTTTGCTGTGTAACCATATCTTCCAAGAATGCAGCCCTGGAGCAGGACCTACTCCTATCCCCATTTGCAGGTAAAATGAAAGAGAAATAAATATTTCGGAACAATTTTGTGTCTGTCTGCAAACAGGAAGAGTCTTCAAAAGAGCAAGTTGTCATGTACAATAGTAAAGGCAAATACTGGCTTTGGTCCAAATAGAAGGTAATCATTGGACAAAATTTCTACCATGTAGTTCACTATGATACCTTATGATACAAGGACTCTGAACTTCTAGAAAATATCATAAAAAGTATAATAGTGTATTGTCCTTGTTATTGTTCATAACTTATATTCATAAATATCCCTACTTTCTATGAAATAAAAAAAAATCCTAAACTAACATGGACTTAATTAGTAAGCCAAGATAGAGAAGAAAGCAAAATATATTTTAAAGTGTTCCAGCATTATTTGCCAATACATGGGATCATGGTCAGTATTTCAGAGTATTATTTTATATTATATGTATATTACTTCAAAATTCCATCTAATATTCTAATCTAAGTACTGGCACTCTTGTCTTATATGGCACAAGGCGAGAGAAGTAGATTATAAATACTAGTTATGTCTTTAAAACTGTCATACTCTTCAAACACGGAAATTCCTAAGTCCATTTCAATAAAATTATCTTTGTCTTAATTTTCTTATGTAGAAAAGATAGGAATCAATCTGGCTTTTGAGACAAATAAAACAAAGTTCAAATACTGTTTGTACCACCTTGTAGATAGATGTACATGATCTTGTCTAAACTTTAGTTTCCTCATCTGCAAAATAGAGTTGAGAGAATTAAAGGCTAAACTATATTCATGGTTTATATCTTTATTACAAACTGGATCAATTTTTTTTTAATGAAAACTACCAACAGAGTACATTTATACCTCTGTTTTGATAATGCCCAGCTATACTGAAATCATTTGAGGGTACTCTCTACTTAGCATAGTGAACTGCAGTGAGATCACTAAAATACTACGTTCTATTCCTCAACTTACTGCAGATTATATTTTCATCAGGCATGACATCTAAGTATCTCTCAAGGAACAACCAAAGTTAAAATTGAATTGTATCCTTGTATGCTACCACAAAATAAATTAACTTTCCAACATTTATGTCCTAGATCAGTTCACATGCACAGGCCACAAATATTCTTATGTTTTTTCTTTTTTGACAGAGAGAGAGAGAGACAGAGAGACAGAGAGAAAGGGGGGTGGGGCAGGGCAGTCTCCATAGTTGTATGTCATTAGTTTTCAATATAGTTTTGCTCCATGGGTGGGCACGGGCCTCTGCAAAGCAAGAACCAGGCTGGGGGCCTCCACATGGGAAGCTTTCCCCTGTGAGAGCTGAACTGGGGGCCACACCCCAGTTCAGCATCTAGACCCTCACAGGTTGGGGCAGGGATTCGATCCTTAGGCTCCAGGGTTGCAAGATGAGTGCTCAACCTGCTGAGCCATCCTGTCATCCCCCGCAAATGTTCTTTTTAAGATTGAAAATAATTTACTTTATTTGTGTTAGTAGGGAAATAAAAACCTTTCATTGAGATTTCCAATTTATAAAAAAGCATATTCAATTATCTTCTAAATATTACCGTATGTATAAATCACTTATAGTGTACCGTACTTAAAATTTTCTTCTAATTCCAATTGTTACTTAGATAAGTTGTGTTTTTTTTAATCTGAAAATTGTTTCTGTTTTTTTAACCTTTGTAGTCAAATACTGTATTCAATTGGGGTCAGAAAATACAGTTTTAAATTGTTTACTTTTTTATATTTTATTGAGGTTTTGCTTTCTCTGATATATAATTAATACTTACAAAAATTAAACATTGGAAAAAGCCTGCTTTTCAGCTACAAAATTAATATATATTTAAATATTAGTATCCTTTCTCCTCTTAAGTGAGTTTTGTCTACTTGATTCAATAGTTCAATAGTGATGCACAATAATTGTTTTTCTAAGAATGTTTTTTTGCAATTCTGGCAACTTCAACTTTTTACACCAATCACAAAATTGGGCTTATTGTTAATAACTATTTAATAATTAGTAAGGTGACTCTTCAGATGTTCTCATTTTATGCTTCCTTATTGATTTTGTTATGTCTTCTATAATTTTTTTTTTTTGCCTTTATCCTTCAAAATGGTTCCAAAGTCTTAAACCATTTTACATTCTACTTCTAGTTACTTGTGAGTTTTAAAAGCATGCTATTGCTCAGGGTTTTCTAATAGTAAACAGTCATTCAATAATTTGTGCCACTTTCCATGAATGACAAGGAAGTTCAGTTACTCAACAAACACTTATTGAGCTTTCACTGGCCTTCAAGGGCTATTCCAAGGTATTTGCCCACAGGGCTCACATTCTAGCAGGAGAAGACAATGTGCAGGAGACATAATAAACAAATAAATAACTTTTGTATTACCTTAGAAGGTGTTAAATATTGAGCATCAGGGTAAGAAAGATGGTTGTACTCATAACCCCGATTGCTATCCCATCACATTTGTCTGCATAGCCCTTTGATTATTCTACACATTTAATTGGCCCATATTGGCAAGCCATTACCTGGGAAGATGGGAATGTAGACATGAGTATTAAAAAAAAGACACCATTGTGGCGCGTGTGCGCACTCACACAAACACACACACACTCCCTCTTCTCTGTATCCTTCAGATAGTGGATAAACAACATCACTCTTATTTTAACTTGTTTAATTATCTTTAGTTTCTTATTATTAACCCCAAATATCTTAATTGGAGTCCACCAGTTTTCTCCCATGTAAGTCTATCCTATTTTCTATAAGATAAGCTTGAACAAATATTAATCCACAGAATTCTAATTAGTCCAACGAGTCTTTCTTCAGCTTCTTCACTCATAATGGAGCCTGTGAATTTGGACATAACAGATTCATATTCAAATAGACATTACTCTGGCTTTCTCACATGGAAGCACACACAGCAATGGAGACTCAGCTTCTCCAAAGCACACACAGCAATGGGACAAGACTCAGTTTCTCCAAAGCCAGGGCTGAGTGAGGGCCCACGGGCCTGCCCACAACCTGCCAGGAAGGTGGTACCTTTCTGTTTGGAGGACAAAGCACCCCAAGTTGACAACTGTTGCTTAGGCCTGAGATTATAGTAAAATCTCCCAGGCTGGAAACTGATTGGCAGTTATCAGTGACTTTTAGTATGTGTGTTTTTAAAACTGTGTACCTTGTTCCTATACCTTTGTAGTTATTTTAATATAAAGTTGAGAAGAAACAGATTAGGGATTTCTAACCTAATACCTTTTGACTTTAAGTTTTTTTTCTGCCAAAGGGGGGGGGGGGGAATAGTTTTCATGCCATCTTATTTTTAAAAGTAGCATTAATTATGTTTTAAAAACAAGAGAGCATTTTATGTCACAGAATAATTCAACACATTTCGTAAAGTCCTCACGCTATTTACGATAAAACAGTGCTTTCAAAAGCCCTTTTGCAAGAACAATGTGCTATGATGATGTTTTGAAAATAAAGAATTTAGGCTCTGCCACAAATTTGGCTTTAACATGCCGTTATTCATCCTCAAGTTTTGTTCTCCCTAAAATCTTTTAGAGAGTACTGTCTGGCAGTAAAGGAGCTCTTCTGTGTGAAAGAATGGCTGGTGATGGAAGACAAGAACCGCAGAGAAATCCACAGATCTGGGATGCATCTGCTCTCTATGCCAGATTGCAGAAAGCTCCCCAGCATGCACTGGGACCCCCTGGCCTGCACCAGACTGCCATATCTAGGTAACCAAGTTCTCTCAAGACTTTGGAGTTTAAGAGCAATTTACTGTTTTTGAAGAAACTAAGGTGTGACCTTAAATCTCCTAACATTTCTAGGCATTTCTAATTCATTTTTCAAGTTCTGCCCTCCTCAGATATCTCATAACAGATTCCTTCTGCTATCCTCATTGCACAGGTTAGCGTAAGGATTTATTTCATTTGTTCTAAAAAAAATTATAGAGCCCTTTTAAATGCCGCTTGACATGTTGCCTTGTTTTGTAAGGGGATGTTATGAAAGCTTGTAACATCTTCTGGAATGCGCAGAGAAATGGCCAGAAAACTTCTCATACTTCGTCAGAGGAATGGAATAAATAAAGTCCTCTTTCTTAGCCAATGGAGCAGATTTTTAAGCATGCAAAAATAAGCCACATGTTTGGAAATGCTTATCTCCCCAAACAAAGCTGAATGCTGCATGTTGCTTTCATGAATTTTGTTTGCAAGAACTCTAATGGCTAGTTGGTGTAACTTCAAAGACCCAATCCTTTCCCATTCGAATGCAAAGAATGTCTTCCAGTTGCACATTAAAGAACTGAAAGAGAAGTTGGAGTTCTTAGCACTCCCTCACAGAATGTTTGAGATATGTGGATGCTCATTTAAAACACATTTTTATCCTTTCCCCCTCAGATTATAAAAAAGAAAACCTAACAAGTAAGTAATTTTGTTTGTGCCCTTGAAACTTTATGTGTATGTAAGTGGGTTCATGCATGCCTATTGACACTCACACTGAATGTCTAGAACAGAATGTGTAGCACCTCTCAAAGGCTCACCACCATGGTCTCTCAGGGTAGAACATGATGGAAGATCATTTGAGATCACAGTTTATAGCTTCTGATTAGGCTATAGAGAACACCACATTTAGTGAATGATACAAATAATATCTCCTACCTCAAGGTTACAGCTTGCTTGATCCCTCATGTGGCTATAAAATAAGCCCAATTAAAAGTGTCACTTTCTGATATTACATTCATGATTTTTGTACTAATTATTTCAAGCGAAAACAAATTGTTCATTTCATCATTAAGCCAATTTATGATCTTCATTTGTGACAACAGATCCTTCTTTTGGAAGATAGGTGGTTTTTTAGACAGATAATTTCCAATATAAAGTTTACAGGGACCAATCAAATGGTTTTAAAAAGGTAATCTCAAAATTCCTAGAGAAGAATTTAAGAACGTTGCTTTTTCTGCTTTTTACACCAATTATAAGGATATAAGTATAAATTAGCTACAGTAAATTCATTTCCTATTCTTAAAAAACACAGTATTATGAAATCTTATGTACATGTAAGAAAATGAACTCCAAATGATTATTTCATCTGAACACGTGATGGAGAATGTCTAAAATGTGCTCCCTGAAATAAACACAACTATTATTGTTAAAGACATTGGCTTTAGCTCTTTAGGGAGGTCAACAGTTGAACAAAGACGCTATCCATATTAGGTAGTGCCTCATATTCTATGGGACTATGTAAGGCCCTCAAAGATATCTTGAAGAGTTTCTGATTCTGAGTAAACTCTAAAGGATGTATTACCAGTTCACTTCGAAGGGTGATGGAAGATTTTTGTAAAAATCATTAGTTTATCTTTTGTATTATTTCCTTCTTGCTTGAACCCAAATGAGAATTTTAGGAGTTTTCATTTTATAAGTTCTTCTGATGAAGTGAAATATCTTTTCAAGCTTAATGCCTTTATACTATTTGTTTGCCTAACATGTATTTCATATTCCTGAATTCCTGAATTCTCTGGGACTGCACACACTCTATGTATTTCCTCAGATGGGTTTCGATGACAGTCTCTGAATCTTCGCATATCTTCAGAATAGCTTTCTCTTACCTGGATAGTTTAAAAGCTGTATTAGTCAGATACAGAATTCTTGAGGGACATATCTTATCTCTTGGTAGTCTAGATATGTGATTTCACTCTTTTCTGGCTTCTAGTTTTGAAAATGAGTTGTGTGCATTTGTTTATTTTTTTGTATAAATAATTTGTTCTTTCTGTCTAGAGAGAAACATAAAATGTCTCTTTATCCTTGTTATCTATACAGTAGAAATCCTATATACTGGTGTGTTTCTGAACATTTCTTTCCACCTCCATATTCAGGACTTCGTATTGGTAGCTTGAAATCAGCTATGATGGGAATATTTATACCATGGAAGTCAGGCTGTAGCTGGGTGATCTTTCTAAAACAATGCTGCTCCGCTGTTTAAAATCCTCCAATGATTCTCTCCATTTATTGCAGCACAAAGTCCAAATTACTTAACTTTGTATGCAAGGCCTTTTATGACCTAGACCTACCTGATAGCTGCAGCCTTCCCTACTGACACTCTCCATCTCAGCAATGAAACTTTTAAGTGTGCTTTTAAAAAGGCACCGCAACTGCTTGGTTCAGGCCCCAATTCATGTTTATCCTTTTTTATAGAATACTATCTCCTTCTGCCTCTACATACACAAACCTTTAACCGGTTATTGCCTATGCACCCTGTATATTTAACTTAGTTACTTATTACTAAGTTACTATTACTCTAGAAACCGTATTCAGCATACCGAGACCCGGAGCTGGGCTGCCCCTGGGTATTTACGAGCTTCCTGTTCTTATCATTCTTGTACATTTTACTGTAATGATCTGTTTACTAATTGTTTCCCAGTTAAATACTTTAACACAAACATTTGTCATGTCTAGCACAGTATTCTTGATACATAACATACACATAATGAATACATTAATGTGTGGATCACTAAGTTCATATTACTCCCCTGATGTTCAAAGGGAAAGGATAAAGAGATAAAATTGATGAGAAGGAAACGTGTAAAAGGAAAGAAACTGGAGTTCCAAATAGATCATTTGAATGCAAAGATATAACTAATGTCACTCTAAGGAAGACCAGAGTAAATAGATCAGAAACAATAATTGAGGGATAACAAAATAAAACTATCCTGAAAGGAAGAAGTAATTAAATCCATAAATCAAAATTAATGTTCAAACTATGCCAATACTTGCATTTTGAAAATAAATCTTATGAAGTCACCATGGATTTTTCTTTTCAAACACCATGGAACTCTGTTTTCTGATATTTTTTGAGAAAAACAAATTACCCTTATATTTACTAATGAGATTACCTACCAGTTTATGAGTTACATTGTATTTCCTCACATGTCAAATATGGTCTGAACTGCTCTGTAAAATTCATATAAAAAGAGTCACTTCTCCCTGTTTTATTCATGGTTGCTCCTACTTTATGATTAGCAGCAGCTTTCTCTCTCCAATTGAAGCCTTCCTCCCCACCCATCTTGGATTAATTAAAAAACACACACACACTTTTGGATGAGTTAGTCCAAAGAAAATCAAATCACCTTTCACATCAATCATAGAGGAAATGGGGAAGTCTGCAGAGTTCACCATTTCTGTGATGCTTGATGAGAAATGCTGTCATTGGTCCTGAACAGATGTTTTACTGCTGTGTTACATTCTTCCAGTTCCAGGTGCCACTTGAGTCACAGTGATGACCAAGCCTGGTACCCACAGGTTTCAAAACCACTTGCTTATTAACTATGGGCGTTCAGGGTATAATCACTGTGTCCACTCCTAGGCTAAGAAGTCATTTGTGGGCACCCCTTGTAAATCTCTGCTTCTACAGTTTCCTATTTCAAATGGCTTTAGGAACCTACTTTCATAATAGTTTTAGTCTGACTTTGTAATGTTTTATATTAATACATTTCCTTATATTAAATCACTATTCTCTTACCATATTGCAGTCAAGTGCTAATATTTCATTTAAGATCTTTTAAATCTATGTTCAGTTAATCTATGAACATGTTCTTTTGTGCTAACATTGCTAGGTTGTGATATTAGTATTATAATGACTTCCTAAAATAATTTGAAAGATTTTTCTTAGTGGGACATACTATAAAATATGAAAATATTATCTCTTCTAAGACCAAAAGAATGTATCCATAATTCTATGATATTTATATTCCCAAGTTGTAGCTATATTCAGATTTTTTAATTCTTCATATTTGGTGATAAATATAATCTTAAGATTTTTTTTTAATGTAATTTCATGATTGTTATTTTATTTTTATTGGCCTTTGAATCTATTGTCATAATTTATTTTTATACTCCTAATTTATATGTTTGTGCCTTACCTATGTTTTTAAAATTAAAATTCCTCTGATAAAACTACATACTAATATTTATAAGACCAACTATTGACCTATTTTTTAATTCTGTTGTTTGTGGTATGTGTATTCTAATGTATTAATTTCCACTTGTCCATGGCTGGTACTTTATCATCTATTTCCCTTTTTTTTCTGTAGTTTTTACTTCCTTTCTAAAGTTTTGAGTTAAATGTTTAGTTTTTTCACTTTTATATTTTTAGCTAATGGAAAGAGATAGATAACACTGTGAGTTTATCATTCAGCACAGCTTTGGACAAATTCTATACATACTATTAGGAAGTTATTTTTTAATCTAAAACGATTGCTACTTTTTACTCTTTGATTGAAAAGACACAGAATTTTTTCTGTTTTTGGATTTTATTTAATCTATTGTTAATTGCATTTTGCTCAAAGAATAGATCTGCATAATTTCTGCTTTGGAATTTTATTGAGAGTCCACAAATATTTGAAAAAGGGTTTATTCTCTCTTTTTTAGGGTACAAATTTTATTCTTTACTCATAGAACATTCTTGCTGATTATATTATTAAAATACTCTGTACTTATTTTTTGTCTTTGCTCAATTAAGTTAAAAGATTTAAAATATAATTACTATGGTTGTTTCAATAGATACACAATGGACTTTTCACTCTACGGAGAGATATGAGTATGGCATCTTTTGGTTTCCAGCAGTAATGCAGATTTTAGCTTGTATTTATATTGCATTGACCTTTTTCACAGGAGTTTGGCAGAAGTTTAATTTCTAGATGAACTAACTTCTGCTCATTGGTGCCCCAGTATTTCCATTTTTCATTTTCTTCCATTAATTTTATTCTGCTTGTAAATCAACAGCAAATGTGCATAAAAGCTCAGCTTTAGACAATCCTGACTTCAATATCTAATTCCATATATATATTTTATTTAGTAACTCAGTTTCCATGATTGTTGTCCAGTCATAAACAATATGATGCAGTGTGAAGAGCATTAGCCCATGATTTGCATTTGTAGTGGAAAAAATATTTTTTTCTCTAAGTCTCATCTTTAAAATTTCATGATTCTGTAAGCTGGCTTTACTTACAACTGGACCTCACTGGATTCTGACGATTGGACTTTGTAGACTTTTACCAGAGAGAAGTTGATACCTAAAAACCTATTCTTAAAATTAAATTTAGTTTACTGATGACTTGAATACAAAAATTGCACCCTTAAAAGTTTAAGAATGAATGAAAAGAATTTGTGTTTCTTTCAGCATTCCCATCAATGACGTCCTCAAAGCCAAATGTGGACATTCCAAATTTGCCTTCCTCCTCCTCCTCCTCCTCTGTCTCACCTACATACTCCATGACTGTAATAATCTCCATCATGTCCAGCTTTGCAGTATTTGTACTTCTCACCATAACTACTCTTTATTGCTGCCGGAGACGAAAACATTGGAAAAATAATAAAAGGTGAGATTCTAGATTAAGCTCATCACATGCCATAGTGTTTTAAGGGTACTTAAAACACTTGCCAGTTTCTTTATGGCATCCATTGCGTTGCTTTAAAATTAAGCAGCCTCACCATGATGTATAAAAATACTAAGAACTTTTTGCATAGGAGCTCATGTGCTATGGTTAATTTTTCACAGCAGATAGAAGCTACATGATCGGAAGAATGACTATTTCTGCTTCCCCTCTTCTCCCGTATCTCCATTGCCACTGTTAGATTAGATAGTGACAAAATTCCTGAGAAAGCATGACTTTTGACTCTAGACCAAACAAAATACTTCAATGCTCTAAAGCTCAAGGGGTCTTTGACTGCTCGGTATAATTTATTTTGTTTCCTTCTAAATGCCATTATCTCTTTAGAACCTGAGTCTGAGTACAAAGGTCTCACCCAACCCCAAGCTCATTACTGATCTTACCTGTCTTCACGTGCAGGGAATCAGCGGCAGTAACCCTCACTACTCTTCCTTCTGAGCTCTTGCTAGACCGACTTCATCCCAACCCCATGTACCAGAGGATGCCACTCCTTCTCAATCCCAAATTGCTCAGCCTGGAGTACCCAAGGAATAACATTGAATATGTGAGAGATATCGGAGAGGGAGCCTTTGGAAGGGTCTTTCAAGCAAGGTAAATTTACCCATGTAAAAATGATAAATCTCTCCACTGAAGTATGTTGTGTCTACAATGTTACCAGACTATTACCTTGATGCCTATAGACTATGTATAATGGTTATTATTAAAGTAGTTAATTCTTCGTGTTGTTAACCTTATTTGTATTGAGTATCATACTTTGAATCTAAATAGTTTCCCTCTCTGCTAGAAAGCAGGGCTGTGTGTATAGAGAAATCTTCATTGGTACAGTATCCACATGACAAGGACTTAGCAAAGTTTAATTATCTTTCCTTTTCAGAAAAGAATTTTGTCATGTATTTTGAATTAATTTCTTGCATTGTCTTAAGAAATAATTCTAAAGTTGACATCTCCTCCATTTTCTGGAGCTAAATTCTCCACAAATTTGAAGGTTACTTTGAATTAGTGTGGCAATTCAAGAACTCAGAGCCTGGTATGTGTAGATATTAAATAGGTGTTTATAGAATAGCAGAAACAGAAAAGGAAAAATAATGCTCAAATGGTAGGAAACAATGAGCTCAAGAAATGAGGATGTATTAGGGCCACCCTGAGCCCTGTGTGGGAATTGGAATAAAATACCCTCTGTGCATGGATGTACCTCTACCCAGCAGGGCCAGAGCATGTGGGCACCAGTTATGATTTTGGCCTGGTACTGTTGAGTAGGACACAACTTTATGTGCACTCACGGTGGCCCTGGTGTGAAGTGTACATGATTAATGAAAATCTAGCATGTAAATTCTTACTGAAAACCAGAAATATGCCAAGTATCATTCATTTTAGGTGCTTTGGGACCATAAAGGTGAATGGCTTCCAGGAATTTAGATTCTGGCCAAAGATAAAGGGGGTTAGGATTGTAATGAAAATCCTGCTGGGTCTACGCACTTTCAAACTCTTGCAATTTACAAACAATGCGTTTTCAAATGTAATCTCTATAGAAAATAGTCCTAGTGATTTTTATTAATTGGAGTCAATTTTAAGTATGATCTACTATTTGCTTCATCTTTGATTCTATGGCCCTGGGAAAGGCTGCATACATGGAGGGATATATATGAATGTGGGTAGATACCATGTGACTGTGTATAATATTTCTGATCTTTGGTTTCTTTCTACATAAATATACGTCTCAGGGCTCCAGGCTTACTTCCCTATGAGCCTTTTACTATGGTGGCAGTGAAGATGCTAAAAGAAGAAGCTTCCGCAGACATGCAAGCAGATTTCCAAAGGGAGGCGGCCCTCATGGCGGAGTTTGATAATCCAAACATTGTGAAACTCTTAGGTATGAAAATATAAGTGAAGAAAATGCTGGGATAGTTCAGCAGTTGAGCACTTGCTTCATAATCACAAGGTCTGGGGTTGGATTCCTGGCCCAGCCTATGCAAACCCATATGCTAAACTACACACAGCACAACTTGTAACTGTCCGAAAGGCAGTGAAAGTTCTTGCTTCCCTTGGGAGAGTGCCCCTCTCCAGTCAGTTCCTACCCCATGGGCCCCCACATCCACTTGTATGGAATGAAACCATGTCACAACTAATGATGTACAACTATGGAGACTGCTCTGGGCCTTCCCACCTCTCTCTCTCTCTCTCTCTCTCTCTCTCTCTCTCTTTTTCTCTTTCTCTTTCTCACTCTCTCTCTCACACACCTTCTCTCAAAACAATAAATCTTAAAAAGGAAAAGAGAAAATATAAGTGAAGACATTCATTGTATCAGAAAACAGAGGCTTTCCAAGGTCTTCATACTTCATTTATGCTTTTTTCCTTCACTCCTTGATCAAGCAGATGTCTCCATTTCTCTCCATATAATATTTTCTGTATTAAAGAGTAGGACATTTCATTGAATCACCTCAGTTCAAAAAAACTGGGGTTTTAAAAAATTTCTCAGAGAACTATGTTGTCATTTCATTAATTTTTCTCTCTAGTACCTATAAATATACTGATTGCAAAAGTTACTGGAATTAAAAACTAACCCTAAAATAAATAAGCCAAGATAGTATTGCCTGAAAAAGTAGAACTAATAATCTATTTTTATGGTGCTGCAAAATTGGACCTAAGTGATCTAATATTACAAGTTGCCCATTTTCTTTCTCAAATGTAGCAAGAAGTAAAGAACTGAAAAATGTCTTCCTGACACTAAATCTGATGCTACACTATTTTTTCCTTTCTGAAATGGACATTGTAAAACCTGAATTTCAGAATGTTTTCCTGCAGCAACGTGAACACTTCATCTAAAGATCTTGGATTGTTTTTGTTATCCTTTCCCAGTTTCATAATCTTCCTTATTATTCTACTTCAGATAAATAGTAGGAACACAGAGGAATTACGTTACACACGCAGAGCAAACATCCATTCATAAATTCACTGACTAAACATTGACTACTTGCTCTGTCAGACCCGGTGGTAGGTTAGCAGAATTTATTTTTTTATTTTATTTTATTTT
>PVKE010027815.1:0-21347 GCA_004027555.1 Craseonycteris thonglongyai | reverse complement strand
AAAAAAAAAAAAAAAAAAAAAAAAAAATGAAAGCTTTTCAGAGTTGGATTTAAAGAACCTGTTTGTACCTTAACTGATAGTTCTTCCTTTATTAGTGTTTCCTGGGGTTATCTTAATTGTATCCATTCACTCAGTCAGAATTTAATAAGCTATCATGGTATACCTCTGTAGCTGTGATAAAAATGGAGATATGCAGAATAACAGAATGTAGTGCTTCTTCTTCAGGGTCTCAGAACCTGGGAGATATAAACATGCACATGCTTAATTATGATGTATTGTTATAATGTCAATAAATCCCAGGGTAGCTGGGAGTATGACTTGAAGTGATATTCTATGCATTCCTAGAAATACTGTTAGTAGTCAAAAGTGAAATCTTTACTTGGTTAACTAACCATGCATTCAGTGGCAAGTAACCGTGGAAACCCAACTACTGGAGTTTAGATAAATAGGGATTAATTTTGCTCACACTATAGAAAATCCTAAAGTAGTGATCACTGGCATTATTTAAGTAGCTGAACAAATAGTTAACTCAATAATTAGTCAGTTCCTAAGGATCTAAGATTTTCTTGGCCTTTATCTTCTTCGTTCAAGTTGGCAGCTCCAGCCTCAACCACCAGTGCTGCTTCAAGGCAGAACAAATGAAGGAGGAACAAATGGGGAAAGCACTGTTTCTTTAATAACTTTGCATTTTTATTCAGTAATGAAGGCCCTTCTCTTCTCTTGGTGTGACTTTCCATTACACCTATTTGTCAGACCCAGAATTTAAAGTAATCACAAGTAAGAACAGTGCTATTGCAGGGACTGATTATCAGGTCATGCTTTGTGACTTGGGGTTGGTGTAGCTCCTCTCCTGGATCAAGATCTGTCTCTAGTTATTATCTGAACTTTTTTTTTTTAATCAGAGAAATAGAAGGAGAGTAATAGCTTTTATATAAGGAATGAGTGTATATGCCACTACTTTCATCTCTCAAAGAATATTAACAGGAGTAACCTCATTATTTACAACAATATTTCTTTTTTTTTTTTTTCAATTTCTGCCTTGTTCTTTTATTTCTAGTAAATAGTGATCTTAAGATCTTCCATGGTGGCACTATGGTAAAAGTCAGCTACCTCCAAGATCCCTGGAAGTGTATCACCTTTGATAGAGCCACTGCTGCTCCTTCCTCTCCAGGATCATTACACTCTCATTTCTTGTTCAATAGTAAAAATAACATTTAGTAGAATCAGAAGAAACTTGCAAAGATATTCACTTTAAGAGCTTTCTATCTGTTCATGAATATGGTTATTAAAACATTTTTAGTTTTTGTTTTGTTAAATTTATCGGGGTGAAATTAATTAACATTAATTACATTGTTTCCAGGTGTACTATTCTACATTGCATTGTCTATACATTGTAATTATTATGTGCTCACCACCCAGAATCAGCTCACTTTTTATCACTGTATGTTTGATCCCCCCTCCCTAATTCCCCCACCCATCTCTCCCACCCACCTTTTACAACAATATTTCTTAAGATCCCTTTTCTAATTTCCTCTATTCTACAAACTCCTGAAATTCATATACTGTATTTTCCGGCGTATAAGATGACCAGGCGTATAAGACGAACCCCTAATTTTACAGTTAAAACATAGGTTTAGGCCTATATTTGCTGTATAAGACTACAGCCTCGGGGGGTAGTCTTATACAGCGAATATAGGCCTAAACCTATGTTTTAACTGTAAAATTAGGGGGTCGTCTTATATGCCGGAAAATACGTAATTGCTCAAAGGTCTTCCTTTCTATTCTTTACCATCAGATTTCCATCAAAACCCAACTCTCTCTTTAATGAAAACTAGTGTTGCTTGTCATTTGCCCAAATTCTATCCACCCCCCCTTAAAAGATTTTTATTAAAATATAGTTAATACACAGTACTATATTAGTTTCAGGGGTACACCATAATTATTCAACATTTGTATACCTAAAGAAGTGATGACCATGGTAACTTCAGCAACCATCTGACACCATATCATGCTATCACAATATTATTGACTGTATTCCCTGTATGCTGTATAATGCATTACTTACTTGTTTTATATCTGGAAATTTGAACTGTTAATTCCCCTTTATTATTTTCCCCTGTTTTAAAATTTTTTCCAGTTATAGTTAATGTTCAATATTATTTTATATTAATTTCAGGTATACGGCGTAGTGGTTAGACACTTATATAATTTAAAAAGTGATCGACCTTACTAGTCTAGTACCCATGGGGCACTATACATAGTTGTTACTAGTTACATAAGTGCATATAGTCTCTATGTTTTACTTTACACCCCCACGACTATTTTGTAACTACCAATTTGTACTTTTTCATCTCTTCACTCTTTTTATATACCCTCACACCCCTTTCCTATCTGGAAACTAGCAAATTTTTTTCTGTTATCTATAGGTTTATTTCTATTTTGTTTATTTCTTTATTTTATTCTTTACATTTCACATATAAGCAAAATCACATTGCACTTGTCTTTCATGTCTGACATAATGCACCCAGCACAATATCCTCCAAGTCCATCCATGACACCACAGATGGCAAAAACCCATTTTCTTCCATGGTTGAACAATATTGCATTATTTATACCTATATGTAGTACTGCCTCTTAGTCATTCATTTATCAATGAACACCCAGGTTGCATCAATATTTTGGCCATTGTAAACAATGAACATAAATATGTACATGTCCTCTCACAGTAGCAGTTTGGGTTTCTTCAGATAAGTATCCAGAAGTGAGATTACTGGGTCCTTCTTTCTCACTTGTTTTAGCCTTTGTTTTGTGTGGTATTGTATAGCTATCCCAGCTGTTTTTTTATTTTTTATTTTCATGTACCATCTTTTTCCATCACTTTACTTTCAGTCTCTGTGTGTCTTTCTACCTGAAGTAAGTCTCTTGTAGGCAGCATATGTAAAGGTTTTGTTTTCTTATCCATTCAGCCACCTTATCTTCTGATTAGAATATTTAATTTATTTACATAGAAAGTAATTGTTGATGGATATGTAGTTATTACTCTTTTTTATTCATATTTCTTATCTCTCTTTTTTTTCTGTCTTAAAGTAGTCCCTCTAAGATTGTTTTTAATGATGGATTTGTGGCAATGAACACCTTTAGCTTTTTTCTTGTCTAGGAAGCTCTTTTTCTGTCCTTTGGTTCTAAATGATAGCTTTGTTGGGTAAAATAATCTTGATTATAGGTACTCGCTTTTCATCACTTTGAATATTTCACAGCAATCTCTTCTGACTAGCAAAGTTTCTGTTGAGAAATTAGCTGATAATCTTATGGGCTCTCTCTAACTGCATTTCTCTTGCTACTTTTAAGACTCTTTCTTTTCTTTAAACTTTGTCATGTGTCTTTGGTGTGGGCCTCTTTGGGTTCATCTTCTGTGAGACTCTGCATTTGCTTGGCTTTTATGTCTATTTACTTTGACAGGTTGGGAAAGTTTATCATTATTATTTCTTCAGATAGGTTTTCAAATCCTTGCTCTGTCTCTTCTTCTTCTGGTACCCTTATGATGTGAATGTTGGTACACTTGATGTTGTCCCAGAGGCCTCTTAAACTGTCTTCATTTTTAGATTCTTTTATTTTTTGACTGTTCCCTTTGGGTGTTTTCTGCTCCCCAGTCATCTAAATCACTGATTTGATCCTCTCCTTTATCTAATCTACTGTTGATTTCCTCTAATGTATTCTTCATTTCAGTTATTGTATTCTGTTTCTGACTTGTTCTTTTTTGTTTTCTATCTCAGTTTTTGTGTTTCTTGTCCCTTTATTGAAGTTCTCCCTGAGATCACTGAACATCTTTATAACCTATGTTTTGAATTTTGCATCTGGTAGACTGCTTGTCTCCATTTTATTTAGTTCTTTCTTGGGTGCTTTGTTATATTCTTTTATTGGGAATGTGTTTCTTTGTATCCCCATTTTGGCTGCTTCCCTGTGTTTGTTTTTATGTTAGGTAGGGAGGCTCTGTCTCCTGGTCTTAGTAGAGTGCCATTATGTAGTAGGTGTGCTGTGGGGCCAGTAGTGCAGTCTTTCTGGTCACCTGAGCCAGTATTCCAGGTGTGTCCCATGTGTGGGTTGTCTGTACCCTCCTGTTGTAGTTGAGACTTGGTTACTGATTGCACATCAGTAGGAGAGATTGATTCTCTGGATAATTGGTTGTGAGGACTGACTATGAGTACAATGGCAGAGCTGCTTGGCAGGAGCTGACCCTACAGAGCAGGATTTGCTTTAGCAGGGCTGTGGTGCCTACCCAGTTTGCCTTTTGGGTGTGTTGACCTTAGAGGTGGACAGATCATGCTCTGGCTTGACTCAAAAGTTGGCCACTAGGCTTGCCGCCCTGCGACCTCCTCGGAGGGTTCACATTGCTGGCCAAGGTCAGCTGCAGCCTATGCCATGCCTAGGGCTATCTGACCTGAGCCACAAAGCAATCCACAGATGCCCACAGCTTATGATCTTGAGTGTTCTTGAGAGGTCAAGCCACGAACCAAGGCTGGCTGTCACTTATGTCAGCATATGGCTACTCAGCAAGTGGTAAAGGTGATGCTGAAACCAGATTCTGCTTGTTTTGGTTTTGTGAACCTTTGAGAGATTTTAGGAAAGTCTGAGCCAAGAAAGGTTGTTTGTATGGGAAAACCACTGAAAATGTCTTGGGTGAGCCCAAAAGTTGAGTGGGATAGGGTCTCAAGGAATCACCAGGAAGGGAGGAAGGAATGGTGTTAGTCAGGTTGATGGAGACTAATATACGGACTCTACCAATGTCTTTACACTAGATTGGAGGAAGACTCAACAAAAACAAAATAATGACATCCACCAGGAAACCTCATCCAGGAGAAAATTGTCTCTCCAGCCCTTGCACTGAAGCCAGACAAATCATTCGCTTCCTATATTATTCTGGCATCTTGCAAACTGCTGCCCCAGCACCAGAGCTTAGATGGAGTGAGTCTTCTAATGAGTCAGTCTGTGTGTGAGGAGAACCTTGGGCTACAGCTACCCTTGCCTCACTCATCAACGATCTGCTGGTGTTTACAGACAGAAGTTGTGGGACCTTCTCTCCTTGGCACTGGTGATCCTGGGCTGGAGAGCCTAGTGTGGGGTTGGAACCACTCACTTCTCTGGGGGGAATTCCTCAGCTGAGATATCCCTCCCAGTTTCTTAATGGTCACGTGTGGGTATGGGACCAGCCTGTTCCACATCTCTGCCCCTCCTACCAATCTTGTGGTGTCTTCTTTTGCATGTCCCCAGAGATAGGAGTTTGGTTACAGTGATTCTCAGTGATGGTTGTTCTGTAGTTTAGTAGTAATTTGGATGTGGTCATGAAAGCAAATAAACACAGCATTTACCTACTCTGCCATATTGACTGAAAAATTCCTTTCTTTCTCTTTTTTACTCACACAACCATACTGATACCTTCTATTCATATTATCTTTTTTTCAACTTTATAATTCTGTCTACCACATCCTTCCATTTCTGTTTCTTTTTACATTCCAAACTGAACAGGAATCCCTGAAAAAAATAATCAACTTTGATAGGGTTCCTCAAGAAACTTAACCTATTACTAAATTCAGCCCCACAAAGGAAGATCCAAGAACTAGTTAAAGTGTGGTCTTCTTTCTTAGAAAAGGAGGAGAATAGGAGGGAAAGGAGAAAAAAGAAATACTTAAATAATTCAATTTTTTTAAATGAAAGAAAGAAATACTTAAAGTGTTCTTAAAAAGAACTAAATATTCTTAAAAAGAATACTTAAACAAAGAAAAAGAAAAGAATACTTAAACAATCCAATTTTAAAAAAGATGACCTGAATAGATATTTCTCTAAAGTTGTGGATATACACATGGCCAATAAATATGAAAATATGCTCAGTCACTAATCATCAGATAAATGCAAGTTAAAACCACAATGCACTATAACTTTATATCTGTCAGGATAACTGTCATCAATAAATCAACAGACAACAAATGTTGGCAAGGATATGGAGAAAAGGGAACATTTTTGCACTGCTAGTGGAATTGGAAGTTAATGCAACCAGTATGAAAAATGAGTTTGAGGCGACTCAGAAAATTAAGAATAGAATTACTTATGACCCAGCAATTTTACTTCTGATTGTTTAGCCAAAGAAATCCAAAACATTGATTTTGAAAAAGATATATGCACCCCTGTGTTCACTGAAGTGCTATTTACAATAGCTAAGATATTGAAGCGACTCAAATGTCTATCAACAGACAGTTGGATAAAAAAGAAGTTTTTTATATATATATATATATATATATATATATATTACTCAGCCATAAAAATGAATAAAATCTTACTATTTGCAATGACATGGATAGATAAACCTAGACAGTATTATTATACATGAAATAAGTTAAACTGAGAAAGACAAATATCATATGATTTCACTTATATGTGGAATCTAAAAAACAAAATAAATGAATAAACAAAACAGAAACATACTCGTAGATACAAAGAACAAACTGATGGTTGCCAGTGGGAGTAGGGTTGGGCAGCTAGGTGAAAAAGGTGGAGGGATTAATACATACAGATTGGTAGTTATAAAATAGTCACAGAGAGAAAAAGTATAGCAAAGAGCATGTAGTCAATAGTGTTGTAACAACTATGCATAGTGCCAGTGGGGTTCTAGACTATTCCTGGGGATCACTGCATAAATTATATAAATGTCTAATCACTATATTGTACACCTGAAAGTAATATAAAATAACATTAAATGTCAACTATAACTGAAAAAGATTTAAGAAACAAAAGCAAAAAGAAATACTTAAATATAAATAATTATGTTGTTGTAACATACATTTTACAATTGTTCAAATATATATTAAGTAATCAATTAACACAGAGAAGAAAATGATACATTGAAAGAACAGTTTAAAGTTTTGAAATTAAGAAATGAGATGGAATCCAAGGGATATGGCAGGAGAAAAACATAAGGTTCAGTGAAACTAGAACAAAACTATGGGGTAAAATGTGTTACAATAATTTGCACACTACTTTCTAGTCAAAGTTTATTTTTCCTTCCTTCTGTACTTTATCTTTAATTATAAATGCTCAATATTTCCAACTTTATTTTCTGATTAATCTGACTTTACTCAATCTATAAATCTTTCTCACTACAAAGAAAAAAAGAAATGATTAGATTTTATAAAGCTTTCTCTGTTCATTTCATCTCTCTGTAAACCAGAGATCTTTTAATGAGATCTTTTGACATCAAAGGGCTTTACAGGAAAAGGCAGAAAAATTGCACACTTTATGTTTCCTACATTCCACACTTTGAAATATAGCCTCTCTTAATTAATGAGGTATATTTAATTCTAGTTTTATGACAACATGTCTTCTTAGCTACCAGGTTTACAAGCATTCCAGTTAAAGTTCCAATTTTGTAGACATTTCTGAATGAATTTTATTAGAATCCAACTTCAAGGATTTCCACATTGATAATACCAGGAGTCTTGAACTGGGACTTATTTAATTTATTATGTATGTGATCATCAAACAAGTATTGAAGTGGTCTAACACATACATTGAATTTGTTGGACTCGATGTTGTGATAGCAGAAGATATTTTTCTTGTGGCCCATTCCAGCCCCAATTATAGACTAGAGATTTCCTACTCCATAGATGAAATGTTAGGAGGTCGCATATATTTTCTAGTCACTCTGAGATTAAAACAAACAAACAAACAAACAAACAAACAAACAAACAGCCTCTATTTACCATCTGAACCAAGTAATCAATGTGTTTACTTCTGTATCATGATTAAAACTAAATTCCTAACTAATTTGATTTTCTCTCTTGCCTTAGCTTAGTACTACTTTAGACTTGAAAACCTGTAATGCAGGGGTGTCCAACCTTTAGGCCTCCCTGGGCCACATTGGAAAAACAATTGTCTTAGGCCACATATAAAACGCACTAACATTAATGACAGCTGAGAGCTAAAAAAAAAAAAAAAATCTCGTAATGTTTTTTTTTTTTAATTGTTTTTGACAGAGAAAGAGAGAGACAGAGATAAGAGACAGAGGGAAGGGGGGTGGGGCCCAGAACAGTCTCCATAGTTGCACATCATTGGTTTTTCCACATAGTTTCATTCCACAGGTGGGATTGGGGCTGCACAGGGCAGGAACTGGGCCGGGGTCTTCACCTCGGTGAGAACTGAACTAGGGGCACTCTCCAGTTCAGCATATGGGTCCCCACGGGCCGGGGCTGGGATTCGATCCTCGGCCCCCGGGGCTACAAAGTGAGCGCCTAACCCACTGAGCCATCCCAGCTTCCCCTCATAATGTTTTAATAATTTGTGTTGGGGTTTATTCAAAGCCATCCTGGGATGTAAGTCGGACATGCCTGCTAATGTTTGCGTGCATAGTTCCTGATGCCTCCAGAGCTGAGTTAGGTGTTAAGGGGGAACAAATGATGCACATATGGGGAGGGAGGACTTAAAAAACCTTGAGTTTATTTATTTAAAATTGTGTATTTATTTTTACATGTTTAAATTTCAGTCACCTTCAAAGTACTCTTTACATGATGCAGTCCACCTATTGAGATGCTTTTTCCACTGCTCGAAACAGTTTTTGAATTAATCTATTTTGTTGACTTTTAGTGCTTCACCTTTTCTTGTTTCACCTCTTCAAAACTGGCAAAGCATTTCCCTTTCAGAACTTTTTTCATTTGAGAAAACAGATAAAAAATGCTCTGGGTGAGATTGAGTGAATAGGGAAAGTGGGGCACAGGGGTCATGCCATTTTTGGTCAAAAACTGCTAAACATTTGGTGCGGAGTAAGCAGGTGCCACGTGTTTTTTGTGTAAACCACCCATCATAAAATGGGCCAACATGTTGAAAGAGTCTCCAAAAAAAAAAATCAAACCAAAAACCCACTGAAGCCAAACACAGCCTCTCATGCAGATGGGCTCCTAGAACACTCACCTAGCTGGGGAAGCCTGTACTGCAAGGGGCCCACCCTCCAGAAGATCATTTTGTGTTTTTTAGGTGTTTCTCCTCATATTCTTCTTGTCTTGAGGCTTCTTTTGCCTTTGGGTTTTACATAACATTTCTTTGATGAGTACCTCCAATGAAAAGTCTCCGTATGTGACTCTTATCTGTCCTCTGGCTTGCTGCTTATGACATCTTCCCTCACACTACCTCACACAGACTCTCCTTTTTAGGACGTCCAAGTCTCCAATATTTCACTTAGATCTTGGAATAAAAGCTCATATACATCCTCATCCTGCTATCTGTGAAAATGCAGTCTGCCCCTAGAACATCCCTCTCCTCTTCGGTCAGGCAGGTGATAGTAGCAACAGATCATCTGTTCTGTAATGCAGCTATTCTCTTGAGGTGAAGGTGAAAACCTCCATCCTTTCCTGACAGCCATTCAACAACTCACGCCAAAAAAGTGATTCTCCCCTAGAGGAGCTGGAGGTTATGAACACATTGAGGATTGTTGCTTATGTAAGGGATCTGATCAAATTTCCTAAGTGACAACATGGATGGGCCTTGAAACCATCTTATTAGGCGAAAAGAATCGGACTGAAAGAATCAAGAAACATGCCCTCACTTATAGGTGGATTATAAAACTGAAAGTGACAAAGAAAAAAAAATTATGAACATGGTCAATAGTTTGGTGGTTACCTGAGGGTAAAGTGAGTGAAAGAGCCATAGAGGAGGAGTTGGGAGGGGGCACCAGATCTATGGTGATGGAGGAGAGCTGATTCTGGGTGGTGAACACATAATGCAGTACACGGACAATATAATGTAGAACTGTACATCTGGAAACTATGTAATTGTTACCAAACAATGTCACCCCAATAAATTTAACAATAAATTTTTTTTTTTCTCAAGCATGGTTTGCACGAGAGGCCTAAAGTATGCATAGGAACATTGCAGCTCTTGAGATATACTGTTTTGATTTAAGTATTTAAGGTCTCAGACAAATCTGAAATAGGGTGAATTTCATTTTGACAACTTACTTTCTTATGTCTATAGACTAAACACTGAGTTAGAAGAATTGAATAAACTTCAACTTTTGCTTTCTAGAAGTCTGCATTTTTAGTGGTTGAGTCAGACATCTAAACAGACAATACAAATATACATTAGAAAGAGCTGAATAGTAAAATACTGGGCATTTCTTCAATGCCATACCATTTCTTCTTGGTGCCATTTTAACTTTGGCCTCTGCTGCATCAAATCAGTTCTGTGGATGATTTTTCCAGCTTTGTGCAGGTGCAATCAGGCAGAACCCCACCAGGGACCATGTCACGTACCTGTCCTGATTTCTCTGATTCTCTCAGGACCCTGCTTGATACAACAGCATGCTCAAGGGAAGGAGGAGTAGTGAATCCTCTGGGGCTATTCTTGACCAATGGGGTATGAGAGCCAATGATAAATATTATGCTTTCTTTCCCTCTGGTACACAGTTGACAAGGCTCTTCAGGGGGCCCACGGGATGAGCATTCTGTACCTGTTGTTAGGCAACTTGAAAATACATCCATGTATGAAGGTGGAACCCCACCACCAAATGGAATTTATTTGTTTAAAATCGTGTATTTATTCTTACATGTTTAAATTTTGGTCACCCTCAAAGTACTCTTCATTTCATGCCATACACATATTGACACTTTTTTACTGCTCAAAACAGTTTTTGAACTCATTGAATTTGATGCTTTTTAGTGCTTCTGCCATTTTCTGTTTTACCTCTTCTGCATCAGTAAAACAATTTCCTTTCAGACATTTTTTTTTTAACCTGGGAAAACAAACTAAACAAAACAAAAAGTCACTCAGGGCGAGATTAGATAGAGAGGGTGTGGCATGGGGGTTATATTTGGTCAAAAATTGCTGAACACTCACCCAGGGCAGTGTGGGCAGGTGTGTTGTCATGCCATACATTGTTTGTGTAAATCACTCATCATGAAATGGGCAAAAGTGTTGAAAGAGTCTCCAAAAAATATTCACTGAAGCCGAATGTAGCCTCTCATACCACCACCAGCCAGTACACTGATGCAGATGGGTTCCTAGACACTCATCTAGAGGGGGAAGCCTGTACTACAAGGGGCCCGCTCACCAGAAGATAATTTTGGTTTTCCTTAGGTCCTCTCTTGTATGAGTCTACTGTCCTTGCAGCTTTATTCCCCAGACCTTCACATAAGCCACATACACTGACCCTTTGAGAGATGGTGAGAGAGAGAGACAGTCAGACAGACAGATAAAGAGAAAGGGGGAGGGCCCAGAGCAGTCTCCATAGTTGTACATCATTAGTTTTGACATGGTTTCATTCCAAACATGTGGATATGGGGCTTGATATGCAGAATGAACTGGGGCCTCTCACATGGGAGAAGACAACCTTTGCTGCCATTCTGGTGGTGACCAGTTGTGCCACAGTTCTGCATCTGGGTTTGCGTGGGCTGAGATTGGGATTTGTTCCCCAGACTTTGTGGTTGCACGGCAAGCACTCAACCTTTTAAGCTATCCCAGCATCCCCTAAATTTTAACTTTTGAGTGTCTGCTAAACATACATCCTTTGGTGAGGCACAGGGGACTAAAAGATTTCTGCATTTAAGGAGTTTACAGAGAAGTAAAGAAAACAGATAAGTAATCAGTGGGTTGTAGAGAGTATTTGTGGAGATGTATTCATGTGCAAGACACAGGAACTCCCTGAGCTAATGGCCACCAAACAGGGGGAGGTGTGAACATCAAGGGGATCTTCCTGGAGGTCCTAGTACCCACTTTTGAAGGTCAATTAGAAATTATTCATCCCGTGAGGAGGTAAGGTTGGGGCAGAACCATCAATTTCATGCAATGAAAGAGGCATGGAGATAGGAATTGCAATAAGTGTAGAATTCATGAGGGCTCTAACTAGTATTGATAAGAATAGAATGTCAGCTAGGGTATACACTGCAGACGTAAATGCCATTATGGAAAGAAAACTTAACTTTATTCCATAGTCAATAGAAATTTATGCTGGTGGGTGACAGGATAAAATTTGTGTTTTGGAAAAATGATTGTAGTGGCAATGAAGAGAAAGTGTTGTAAGAGGAGGATAGGAGGAAGGGAAACTATTAATAGTAGTCTACTAAAATAGACAAGATAAATACATGATAAAAAAATAACAAGCAAAACCTAAACTAAAACAGTGACAGTGTTGATGCAAGAGGTATACATTAGGAAACGCTTCAAAGGAGGTAAAATGAATAGGACTCTTATGTATGGGGTATAGAATGTATTTAAGTCCGGGTTCTCTTGAGCAGAGCCTGAAATGGGGAGTCGGGTATTCATATTTAAGACAAATGCAATTCCAGCAGGATACAGAAGAGCAACCCAACAAAGACATGGTCTCATGTACAGTTCAGGCTTAACCTAGTCCTCAAAAGAAGAACTCTTGTGCATAGACTGCACCATAGCATTGAGGCAAGGGAGGTGGTGTTTTGACATTGCAGCAGTCAATACTTACCCACGAACACCCTTGGAATGACTTCGTTCACTGTGAGGTGGCTCCCCTCAACTAAGGACAATTTTCCAGTAAAAGGTGGCATCTATGAAGGATAGTGGCCAATAGTCCAACAGCTCGGGGAATGGATGCTTTATTGGTGAAAGAGATTTGGGCATGGTGCAAGGTGTCTACTGCAACTGTGGGAATGATAACATCTAGAGTTCTGTTTTGGGCAACTGTGTGGATGTTGTACCAATCTTTTAAGTAAGAAAGGAGAAAGTTGGGGAGAGGGAATTCAGCTCTATATTAATATATGGTGTAATAACTAGGTCTGGGATCACTCATTGGACATTTTTTAGTTAATAGTGAGCTATATGGATGGATCTGGGGAGGAAGATAGAAATTTCAGAGTTAAGGGTGAACAGTTAATAGTTGAGGTTATGCACAAAATAACTTTGGGGAGTTATATGGAGTAAAAATGAAGAGAACCAAAGAGAGAAGTTGGGAAACCCAACATAAATGTACAAGGAAGAAATATAGCAGCTTCCAAGGTAAATGAGAAGGAATAACCCTCAGGACAGTAAGAAAATGGTATTCCAGAAACAAAGAGAAAGGGAGTTTCAAAAAATTTGAGAAACATATTGTGAGAAACATATTGTGAAAATTCAATTAAAATGAGAATTACAATACACTTTTTATATTTATAAACAAACTGATTATTTTTCTCCTAATTCAGCACAATCTGGACGATGCTGATTTACATCTTTGGCTTCGACTTGTTCTTATGCTGATGAGGATATGGTAGAAGGAGGATTAATTTGTGTTAATCCTCATAATTTCTCCTTCATGTATTTCCTTATAATATCAATGCTGTGAACCATCTCAAAAGGCTGCACTTTTTGACTGAAGAATTCCTACTGGCAGAACCAGAACACTGCGCCAGAAACCCGGTCATCTGGCTTTTTACTTGACACAAATTTCTTTTTCTTAGATCTGTACTGATTATATTGATTAATCATCACATGTCAACTATCAGTGAATTCTTATTCTGATTGTTTAGACATCAGAAAACAAATTAACCTATTTCTCTCAGTTAATTTTCTCTTTCACACTTCACTCAAACTGTGACTCACAGAGATAAAAATCTGAGCTCATGCTAGGATTTCAATTCCTTTTAGACCTTTGCCTCTTTCTTGCATATTATATAAAGTCTGTAAGTATATTGCCATCTAATCTGAGTGACCAAATTATACTTAGTGTCTAAAGTTTTCTACATACACACTGTTCCATCCTTTGTTCAAAATTCACACATCTAGCCCCCAAATCTCTAATAATTTCATAGAATCTTTTTTTTTTTAAATTCTGGTTGATCTTTGTAAATTAAGACAACAACCATATATAATGAGAACACTTGGTACTATGCTGTCTTCCTTGTGATTTCTTAGGAAATACGGGTTTATCACAGTATGTGGTTAATACTCTGCTAACATTGGATAAAATAAATTTTTTATAATCTGTATAATTTTATTGGAGAGAAAGTACAATTGGAATGCTTGACTTTCAAAATAATACAAAACAAATCATCACCAAATTAGTAGTACATATAATAACTGTAATTAGAATTCAAACTAGCAATAAATGATTCCAGACCTCTAGGCTGGGGGAAGCACCCATTATTAATTAGAGGTTAGCGCCGGACATTTACGTATGCCTTATAAAGAAACTCCACATGACCTTTTCTTAGACAGTTTATTCACCTTAGATACAGACATTAGTTGGCTGTGGCAGATAAAACAAACCCAAGGTTAATAACATTGGTATTGAGGTTTTAATTAGGCTTCAGTGGTTTAATCTCTGTTGTCATTTTCCAGTCTGGCAACCACATGTAGGAAATAGTAAAGCATGTTATTCTTTGCCAGAACTAGTGAACCAAGGTATTATTGTGATAAGTAAAGTCTTGTTTGGTAGAGGAAAAATGTGTTTTACAAACTATGAATACATTTACTTAGTAGAGTTTTTTTTTTGGTAGAACTTTAATGACAACTTACTTACTATTATGTGAGAGCTTCTACTGTCCAGTGAGGGATCAGCAGATAAATGACAACTTAAATTGTTGAAAAAATTTTGTACTCATTCACTAAAATTTGCAATAAGTAAATACTTTACTAGTTCACTTGCCATAGTTCTTTCAGAAGATTTAATTAGTTATTTGATACCAAAAGGACTTTTGGAAAAACATCCAAAAGACAGAAATATAACACTGTTATATACAGAAATATAACACTGTTTTATAACATTATCCAACCACTAATTGATTGGAAATGCAAAATTAATAAATACAAAAGAGTAACAAACAATAAAAGATGACATTTTTAGGCAATGCAACAGATTTTTATTAACTCTCTTGCCTCAAGAAAAGTAGTCCCAATATTTATAGCCATGCTTTGTGTAAGTTCATGAGAATTCAGAGACCAGTTGGGTCTGCAGTGGGAAGGACTTTTCCTGAATGAAGGGATCTAAGAAAATAACCATGTTTAGGTAGAGGGATGATAGAAGATGAGCCATTTTAAGCTCAGGAAGCCACATGATCAGACACTTTCTGTAAGTGAGCAAAATATGTATATAAAAGGGAGGCTGCGATTATATTCCCAGAAAGAAGGTAATGGTGGAAGGACAGACTAGGAAGGGCCATGGGTCATGTAGATTGATTCATGGGTCTATGTGTTTATATTTTAAATATAGAGAGGTATTGTGAGTTAGTGAGCACTAGCTAAAGTGTCCTAGTAAAATGTTATTTTTAGAAGAAGAGTTTTAGACACCTACTCTAATTGGATAAATGTAAGTTGAGGCAGCAATCTTCAAAATGGGATAGCCTTGGGGGGTTTTGGAGACCTTTCAAGGACTTGGGAATTGATTTCCAAATCCACAATTTTCATATTTACTTTTTCCTAAAACTGATCTGTGATTGAGATATCATACTGGTTCTCAACTCCTACCAGGAACCACTTCCCATTCTAAAAAGGTGCAGTTTTCCTCTCACAAATTCAGAGTCTCATTCTAGTGTATCACTCTGGGGTAGAGGAACCTCCTGCATATCAAACAAGAAGACAGTTAAAAAATGCTGTTGTTGATGCTAAGAAAGCAAGAGCCCCTAAAAAGGAATTGGTAAAAACTCCTTTACAAGACAAGTGGTTTCCAATGCATTTCTCTCAACAAAATGTATAGAGGAATCTAACCAGGTTGACACTTGATTGATTATTAATTTTGATTTTGACAAGATGTAATTTATTTTTTAAAAACTTGGTAACATCACTGAATAATTGCATGATGTTACTACAGGAAAAAAAAATACTTTAGTTCCTACTACTTATTCATTTGAATGAGGCTTCTGAATGCTTACTTCTGCATATAAGTAAAAATAATAAAATTGATGAAGAACTCCATCTTATTCTAGAAGTAATTTATATGTATTCACAGATACATGAACTATTTGAAAAGTTTTGCCACTTTCACTTAGACATATATTTTTGATAATGCTTTCCATTGTACATTTACTAATTATCAAAACATCAAATATATGTGTTGCATTTACATAATGCATAATGAATATGTTGCATATATTACATAGTTACTAGTTATATTTTAATCACCAAATATTAATTTAATTAAAATATTTAGAATTATGTTTCTAGAAAATGAACATATATGGATGAGTTACCAATGCTAAGTGTTCTGTCTTAAACAATATTAGATAAAGATGGAATTCTGCAGTGAAATAGAATGGAAATATGAATTCAAAGAGAAAAAAATGATATACAATACAGTTTGATCAAGTATTTTTTTAAATTGATGTTCGAGGGTATCAAAGTGTAATGGTTATTTTCCATTGGATATATTTAAATGAGCTAAGGAATAGTTTTCTTCAAGCAGGTCAACATTTTCAATATGCCAGAAATTATATCCCTTGCAATTACTTGAAGAGATGTTGAAAAGTTTTAGATGTCAACCTGGATGTGAGAGGGTTGTATGCCTTTTAAAGATTATTTTTGGAAGTATGTGAGCAAAATATTTGGAAAGATTTGTCCTAAAAAATGCAAATGCATGTTATTCACATTGTTTTTACTAAGATTATGTATAGATGTTTTTCACTATAAAAAATTAAGAAGTTTATTAAAAATGTCCATGTTCACTTTTTGCCTAAGATTTAGGGAACATCAGTTATATTGGGTATCAAGAGAGAAAGGGAACTGATGAAGCTGGAGTTTGCTAGGTACCCCTCAGACATCCTCTTGGAGATTCAAAGGCTTGAATAGGCAGACAAAGGGGAGGGACTGGAGTCAGGACCACACAGTCACTCTGATGACTGTTTCTGTGCTTATCATTTGACAGTTTTAATTTACTGTCCTTCTAAGTGACTTGTCACTCTATGGCTTTATATTTTATTTCTCAAATAAAATGCTTTGTTTATTGAGAGTCTGGTCTTTGTCTTACGTTCTTTTTCACTATTCCTGAACAGCTACTATAGTCTCTGGCACACAATGGTATACAACATATCTTTATTTGAATCGATAGAGTCAAAATGAATACCTTGATCGTAAACAAACAAGTTGAGGATAATGATTATATTGTCACAAAAAGAGAGGCATAGGATGGAGAGCTTACTCTGATATACAATTAACCTTTGAACAATATGGACTTTAACTGCAGGTGTCCACTTATACACATATTATTTTCAATAAATATACAATTGCCCCTCTGGTCCTCCAAATCCATGGGTTTTACACCTGTGGTTTTAACCAACCACAGATTGAAAACAGTATTTTCCATTCATGGTTGGGAATCTGCATATACAGAGGGCAGACTGTATGCATTGCTTTCTGCCATTTATTTGCATAAGGGACTCAAGCATCTGTGTATTTTGATATCTCTGGGAGTACCAATACCCCTTGGATACCAAAGAATACCATAAGATGATGGAGTTTTGGAGGAAGTCTGAAGTTATATGCAGATTTTTGACTGTGGTAAGTTGGTGTCTCTAATCCCATGTTGTTTAAGGGTCAAGTGTATTGAATTTGAGGTAAGTTTAAGAGTGGGGCTTGGGAAGCCAGGATGGCTCAGCAGGTTAAGTGGTCACTTTGCAGCCCTGGGAACCAAGAATCGAATCCAGCCCTGGCCCATGGAAACCAATATGCTGAACTGGGGTGTGCTTCCCATGCGGGAGGCCCCCGGTTTCTTTCTTGTGCCCCTGGTTTAGCCCCTGGTTCTAGAGGGGTGCCTCCCACATGGGAGGTCCCCACCCCAGTTCCTGCCCTGCACAGCCCCTGCCCACCTCTGTGGAACAAAACCATGTTGAAAACTGATGACAGAGATCTATGGAGACTGCCCTTCTCTTTGTCTCTGTCTCTGTCAAAAACAGTAAAATAAATCTTAAAAACAAAAACAAAAAGAGTGGGGTTGCTCATGACACACAAATACCTCTTAGTAAATTGAAAAAGGTGACCCCACTAAGTCAGTCCCTTATGGGTTAATGAATTACCTGTAGGTGAAGAAAAAAGTACCCTTTCTTCAGATACATGCAGCCTTTTATCACGGCCCAACTTTGGCAAGAAAAGTCACTTTCTTCCTCTGCTTTATCAAGTGTCTTTGTGCAATGACAGTACAGCCATGTTTGTACCTCTGCTTTACATAGGTAATTGATAGTTAATCCAATTCATTCATATATATTTGCTTTCTTAAAAATAAAAAAAACATTATTCTGGCAACAATATTAATATACATTAAGATGTACTATTTTAGAAGGGTTCATGTATAAGGCTTTCTTGCTGAATTTATGTTAACTTCTGCATTCAACTTGAGTAATCCTTACTTGACAAGCTAGGAAACATTAGATATGCCTGCCTCCAAATAGATACAGTATATATTTTATTATTCTGCCACAAACTTCTCTTTTCCTTTTCTCTTGCTATGCCTAAAATTCACAGTATCAAAGCAAATCAGTTTGTATTTGACAAAGGCTGAAGTATTACCTATGGAATGATATGATTAAACAACACATATTTTATCATAAGAAGAAGGAAAATATTGTGAATTAGTTATAAAAGGATTGTTTTTTTAAGAAGTTTGATCCTGAGCAATGGAGAAAAGATATTCATTCATTTATCTGTTCATTCAGTCAGCAAAGTATAGTTTATGTTTTAGGCACTATCATTGGTGTCAGCAAAAACAAACAAAATTTTGTTTTCTCTCTTTAAGGCACTCAATGAAGTGAAAGATAAAGACGTGTACTAAAAATACAATATTTGTATGTTTTCCACAGAGGTATGTACAGAACATTGTAGCATGAAGTAAAATATAGGAAGAGTGAATTCTGCTAGTTGAGGAACGTTTCACTAAGAAAACACTCAGATTGTTATGGACTAAATATTTGTGTCCCCCTCGAATTCATATATTGAAGCCCTAACTTCCAATGTGATGGTGTTTGGAGATGGAGCTTTGGGAGGTAATTAGGGTTAGATTATGTCGTGAGGATGGAGTCTTCCTGATGGGTTCAGTGGCCTCATAAGAAGAGAAAGATTTCTTATGAAGACATAGTAAAGAGGTGGCCATCTACATGAGCCAAGAAGAGAGAGCCTGAACTAGATCCTGACCACTTTGGCCCTGATTTTATAGAACCAGCCTCAAGAACTGAGAGAAAATAAACATCTGTTGGTTAAGCCACCCTGTCAATGGTATTTTGTTAGAGTAGCCAGAGTAAAGACAGAGTTGAACTTGGAAGAATATGTAGGAATTTTCCCATAGTCTGTGCACTGGGTATCTTCCATTTGCCCATGTAGATCTGCTCTCTACACTGGCTTGCCCTCTGCTCCACAGAAATGTCTCCCCTGTGCTCTAACTACCATTGGTGAGCTCTTGAAGAAGCTGAGAGGGAGAGCCATGAGTGATGCTTTTGTATTTGTTCCACAGATCTTCCACTGGCAGGTTTACCCCTGGCTGCCCGTCTCTTAATTAAAGGTCACTCACTGCTCCCCTCCAGCTGGCAGGTCTCCATGCTGCTCTCTGTTGGCCTTACAGTTGATAGTCCCCATCTTTGTCTCTTCCAGTCTAGGGATGGTAACCCCCCTCCCCAGCTCATCGCTAGCCTCAGGGAACTGTGTTATCCCTTTTGGCTCATCTAAATCCTGCCCACACATTTCCAAATTGTCTCTATAAACCCTACTCTAAGCGTTCTAATTTGAGATCACCATCTGTTGTCTGCTGGGACCCCGACTGATACAGACTATGAATTGTGTGAGGCCGTATCTGGCTAATTTACCCAATAAATGTTAGCTAGTTTTTATATTATGTTATGATAATATTTGGAAATGTAAGCAGTATTTTTTTCTTCCTATATACCTATTATAATTTTACTATTTCCAATTAAAGCAAGTAGGCTGCTGAATGTACTGCCTCATTGAAAGGTTTGTTACATCCATTAGCAGAGAAAAAAACATCTGAAATGAATTGACTCCGAAGGACCTAAAACTTAGAAAAAATTCTCAATGTTGAGAAGGATATATGGAGTCTCAGCAGGAGGGTGTCTTCAGAGGGGACATTGTACCTTTTTCCCAATTCACACCACAAAGAGGGACAAATAGCCTTGCTAGGAGAGGGTGGGCAGCGACTCTGCAGAGGACCTGGGACATCTATACACAGACAGCATTATGTTCAGAGCTCACAGGACCCTGGAGAAGACACCACTGCATGAGGAATCAAGGTAAAATATCAGAGACTGTCTCATAGTTTTAGACTGAGGCAGAAGTAGCAGAAGGGATACACACATGGTTAAAAGGGTATGGAAATAGCAAGAAGAGTCCCCAGGGTTGTTTCACTGATGACTAAAAGCTAGGTGAAGACAGTAAAATCATCAAGAATGCAAGTAGGGTAACACTCACTGAAAAGCTATCCCTTCCCATCACTTTGGTGCTATATGAATGAATCAGAATGTAGATATAGCTCCCAAAGAGAGATAAAAGGGAGGTGGATTCATGAATTCACTGAGAGTAAGTTTTCACTTCCCAGACAGAAAAACATAACTCAAAATAGAAAATTAATTTTAGTTAGTATTAAATAATTTTTATTTCCAGCATGACTCAGATTGTGAGTAGTAAGTTGTACTTTTATTACTATTACTGATAAAATCAGCAGAGATGGAAAATGCTCTGGGCAGAGGTAACTGTACCTATGTTCTAAGGTAAGGTGACCAGACGTCCCACTTTTGGCAGGACAGTCCCGATTTTTAACAATTTGTTCCGCGTCCCGGGGAGTTTAAAAAAAGTCCCGATTTTTGGAAAGAATGCACGACAAGCTAGGGAACGGTGGGAGATAGACCAAATTTTTAATCAAGAACCCCCTCCCCCCTGGTCAATGGTGTCCCGCTTTACCAATGTTAAAATCTGGTCACCTTATTCTAAGGTGAAGAGGTCCGAGAGAGGGGAACCCCATCAGTGACTTCTGGTGTGTGGAGTTGGCTGGGGGAGAAAAGATGAGAGTTGAGCTAGCTGCAAGTAGGGGATCACATTATGAATAACAAAAATATTTCCTAGTGATATATGCATGTGAGGTTCTCTAGTCACTATATTCATTATTGTCCATAATGCTCCTGACAAACCTCATTTTAAAGAGAGAAGTAGAAGTAAAGGAGTTGGGTAAGTGCCCAAGACACACAGCTAGTGAGGGGTGCAGCTGGACTGTGAGCCCAGGAGGGGGCAATTCTAAAACCTTAGCTCTTGGCCATTACCCAAGCCTACCTTCTCAGGAAAGAGCATGCAGCCTTGTCCTGTACTTGGGTTTTAAGTCGACAAAAAATTGACAAAGTTGGGGCTATCATGTGTGTTGTGCTTAAAAAAAAATTCTG
>PVKE010027814.1:0-21346 GCA_004027555.1 Craseonycteris thonglongyai | reverse complement strand
CACGGCCTCCCCCCTGCATGGCCCCCTCCCTGCACGGCCTCCCCCCTGCATGGCCCACTCCCTGCACGGCCCCCTCCCTGCACCACCTCCTCCTGCACGGCCTCCCCGCTGCACCACCTCCTCCCATGGGGTCAGGAGAGGCATCAGCGGTGTCCTCCCTTCATCCTCATCCTGCAGTGACTTCCACACAGTAACCACACTGTCCTCAGAGAGGACGGGATGAGTGGTTTGCTCAGGTTCTCAGGACTGGGAATGGCGCTAAGACATGTCTTTCTGAATTTGCATACGCTCCTATTTTCCACTTAACTGTGCCACAAACTTAGAATGGAAAATGTGTCTAAGTAAAATGGCATTTCCTCTCAGACACTATTATTAGGAAAATAAGACACCGAGCTTTTAAATCCCATGCTTAAAGGCCTGCTTGGCAACTTTTCCCCTTGGCTGGAATATTTCTGTCATCTCACCAGTGCCTTAGTGGTTCTCGGTTATAAATGTTATACTCTGTGTATTCACAGAAGAGATCCAGACTCAGTTCAGGTGTAATCAAGGCAGAGCCCTGTAGTGAACACGTAAGTTAAACATCCCAAAACGCGTGTGGTAACTCATTCACAGTACCTTTTGCTCATGGAAACTGATACTTCTATAGACTAGACTTTCCTTAAAGAAATAATTAACTTCACCTTAGAAGTATAAAGAGCTTCTGGTGCAATAACTTGCTACCCACTTTCCCTTTTATACCAGTTTCATCCTTAATCATTTTTACAATGTGTCTGGTAACCTAGCTACTGTTTTAAAAAGGAAAAAAAAAAACCTCCTACTTCCTCTTTTTTCTGCTATTTTCTGTTGTGCCTTAAGACTTGTGCTTATAAAATAGATCATTTTGTCTCAAACCTCAGATTAGGTATCACATATTCTTTTTTAATGAAGTAGTTAGTTGTAATAGAAGACTACGTGTCCTCCCAGCTTCCCACTTCTGTACTGTATTGCTAAATATCGAAAACAAACCATCAGGATGTTCTCACATGTGTGTGGGCTTATGATTTATTTTTATTTCTTTTTTTTTTTTTTAAACAACTCAGTGATTCTTGGTGGGATTTAAAAAAACACGTTTCATTTTTAGAGAGATAGAAGTCATATCTTTCTTTGTGATTTCCTCCTATACCAGGTGGCCCTTATTTATATCATACCTTTAAGTAGATTAACAAGAAAGAATTATGTATTCTATTTAGATTTTGAGGGAGTAGAATATCAAATACAGTGTTTAATTTTTTTAATATAAGATTTAATAAAAGTATTTGGGAGTGGGATAAAGGAAATCTTTGTTTTAAATTCAGACTTTATGGATTTTGTAAAAAGGAGTTCCTAATGTTTTGTATTGAATATAGAGCTAGTTAAGTTATTGATGATAAACATTCCTTCTTAGAATTATATGGGATTCCATTTTAACTGTGCAGTGCCATTTTACATAAGAATAGGAAGACATTTATCAAGAGAAATGTGAATATTCAAATGTGTAAGTAAATGACATTTGAATAATTCATATATTTAAAAATATATCAGAAAATATTATAGTTTTGCATTTTGAAAGAAATATTTTATGTTTCATTTAATCTCAAACTTCCTTATCATTAACTAAGGTAATATTATTTTCCTAAAAGAACATACAGATGTTTGTTTACATGATTTTTAATGACAGGTTTTCATTTAGCTGCAAAAAAAAAGCCACAATTGTAATGAAAATAAATTCATGATATTAATATATGAAACATAGAAGGCCAGAGTAATTTTAGGTTGACATGTAATTCAGTGCTGATTTTTAAGAAATTAAACAGATAATCTTTACACTTCATCGTATAACTTATAGGCATTTATCTTAGTAATATCAATGTCCCCTTAGTATGAACTATAGCATAACTGTACACTGGTCTATGAAAAACAAGACATGAAAGCATACCTTGTAAGAAGGGAGTAAGTCCTCTTGGAAGCAGAATTCTCCACCGGGGACGGCCTCTCTGCAGTGTAGGTGTCCAGACACCACTTACGGGGGACGGTGAGGACTCCTGTCCACAGGACAGCACCTCTCAGTGGACCTGGGGTGTCTACACTCTGGGTGACATGGAGTAGCTGCTTCCGCAGATTAGCCCATGTTAGGACTGAGGAGCAAGATTAAAACTTGTTACTGCTCATGTGTTTTCCATCACTGTTTGTATTGTAGCCAAGACTTCTAGCTAAACTCTAGACGTCTACTGGAGATTCTGAAGCAGAAGAGTGTTTAATAATGCATGGCAACCGGCCATCGAAAATGCAGTCAAAGCCATTCAAGAAATACTTGATTTGAAAAAATACTTCATGACATTCTTAAATGAATGAATACTTATAAATTACAAATTTAAGAAGCACTCACCCTACATAGACCAACAAAGTATTTATCAATCTTAGTAAAGAGTACCAACTTTATTGAAATAAAAACTCAAACTCCAGAAATTATCTGAGAAATGAGCCAGGCTGTTGTTCCCTGCAGATAACTGAAGCTCTTACATGAACCAGGCTTCTCAAGATTTTCTTTAAAATAGCGTTAGCCCTGCCACGGGTATGTCAGGGGACCTGCAGAACAGGCCCAGTGACACGCCCCGGGCCTCAGCCTGGGTGCTGTCACACAGACATGGGCACGCGGCTCCAAGCGACACCGGCTTGGCCTTCTCAAGAGGATGTCAGCTGTGGCCACACAGTTTTCAGGGGGGACTCAGGAGTGGAAAGACACCCTTCTCTGAGAAGAAATGCATTGTGAGCGTACCCTTTCCCACCTACCCCTGAGAGAATGCCTGGTTCCCATGTCAACTAAGACACATCCTTTGAGAGAGGACGTTGTCCAAAGTCTGGCAAGGAAGACTCCCCAGGGCTAGGTCTTCCTGAGGTGCTGATTTGGGGGCGAGCCTGTTTGCAAAGCACATTTCCAGCCAGTTAGCGGGGTCTGTTCTCTCCTGCCATAAAGTATCTGACCGTCCTTTCCTACCTCCCAGAGAAAAGGCAGCTAAGCAGTAGAGAAAATGCTGTGCCTCAGATGTGCAGGACAGCCAGGCCCTGCCTGCATAGCACCCCTTCCCGGGACCTCAAGGTGGACAACTTCACACACTGCCCCCGAGAGGCGTCACGCCTGTTCCATGTGCAGCATCTGACGGATGGCGGGCCTCCTGTGAGCTGGGAGCTAGCGCCCCATTTACTCAGTTACGTGCGGCTCAAAACATGTCGCTGTTGCCTTGATGGGCTGGGACATCTTGAAAGTTGAAATGGATTTTATTAACTCGAATTCCGTTAGAGCAGCAGCTGTATGTAGGGGGCCCTGGGGCAAAATCCTGTGTGTCCTGCACAGTGTTTGTTTTTTAACTTTTAACGGAAGTACACATTACAAAAATATAAACATATCACAATGGTACAGCTCAATTAATTATCACAAACAGAACCCTGATCTGGAAACGCCTGCAATCCCAGAGCCCTTGTCGGAATCACTGTCCTCAGATGGCTTGTTGCCTGACTTCACATCCCATAGCCCACGTCCCGAATTCGGCATCAGTGGATCCGTCATGCAGAACGTTCTCTTTGGTGTCTGGCTTTCTTTTTCAGCGTTAAACGCTTTTGAGTTCCATCTGGGCCATTGTGGTTAGCAATTGTTTGTTCATTTTCAGTACTGTATGGTGTTCCGTTGTACGGTTGTGCCACAAATTATGTATTTGATGTATGTGTAGTCAGTGGTGTTCATTTTCGTTTGGAGTGCAGCTCTGAACATTTGAACATTCTTTATCATCTGAGGCTCGTGTGTACAAATTTTTGTCAGGTGGCCTTGTGAGAAGCCAGCTTCTCTTGCTCCTGTTTGTACCAGGCACCCCGTGCCCGGGACTGAGAGGCAGCTCCTTCCTCAGTGGAACATGCACTTCCCACTCTGGCCTTTTCCTCTGCTCATACAGCTGCTGGCATCACCGTCTGCATGGTCCTGTGGTCCACGCAGCCCTCCCAGGTGGGCTCTGCCTCTTTGTCTGAAGAGCTGGGGGGCACTCCTGTGAGATGGTTTTTCTAAAGGGGTGTGATGGCCTCTTTCTGCCCTCCCCACTTGTGAGCCCAGAGCTGGTCTTCTTGCAGCACCTCGCTTTGATCTTAGGTCAGAGGGCGTGGGGAAGGAATAGGCCCTTGAGTATACGGCCGGCTTGTGGGTAGAGTATTTGGCTTCCTCACCCTGCTCTGCACACCGTGTGGCCAGGCATCCGAGCCAGGGCCTAGACCCCGGACCCCCTCCCGGGACTGCAGGGTGGGATGCTCCACCTCACAGCTGCAGAAGACCCAGCGCGGACACAGCACTTAGAAAGAAGCTGAAGTGTCCTCCCCATACCTCCGTGGGCTGCTGTTCGGTTCCTGTAGGGGTTCTGTGGAGGGGACCTCATTCTTTTCCACATGTTTGTTTTCCCTTGTCTGGTTTTTGCCTCATCAGTCGTTGGTCTAAATAATGACAGTGAGTGTTACTATATAGACAAGTATCTTGAGGCATTGTGAATAGCCTGCGTATTATTACATGGTAAACAAGAAAATAAGTTACAAACTTGAAAAAGCAATATTGTCTGTACTAACATTTTATGAGGAGAGACATGGATTGCCATAAAAGGAACTTCAACACAAATTTCTTAAATGGCCTGATGTATTCCAGCCATGTGAATATAAAACCAAATTGCTTTAAGCCAAGCTCCCATATGATTTCTACGGTCCTTTCCTGACCTCCTCTTACTGTAGAAACGGAGTTCTCAAAGTACAAGCAAATGAGAACGGGAAAGGACCTTAGAAACCATCTCATTCAAATGAAGAGTCCAGTGGGTGAGGATCAGGGATGAGTGCGACCACATGTGATGCCTTGATGATCTCAGGTGTCACTCAGCCGACTGAATTTTCAGGTATTCAGCAGCCAGCACCTGGTGTCTCCTCACTTCTCTGCTAAGCACATTGAAGTACATAACGGTTTCGTGTAGTTGGAGCCAAAAGCCATGTTCTGGTCCATGTGTTCGTTCAGTCAGTGGTGTAAGTGCTGTGGAGAAAAGCAAGATGGGGGTGTCAGTTGTCTGGGAAGCCCTGAAGGATGTGAGGGAGCGTGACTTGCAAATACCTAGTTTAAGAATGTTCTAGGGGAAGCCGGGATGGCTCAGTGGGTTGAGCACTCACTTTGCAGCGCCGGGGATCGAGGATCGAATCCTGGCCCCGGCCCGTGCAGACCCATATGCTGAACTGGGAGCTCCCCCAGTTCAGTTCTCTCTCTCTCTCTATCTCTGTCAAAAATAAATAAATAAATATTAAAAAAGAATGTTCTAGGTCATTGAATCCTAGGATGTAACTAACGTAATTTCTTTATGCAAAACACGTTGTATACAGTAAGCACTCACAAGACTCCTGAAAGGAGTGGGCACTTACGATTTCATGGGGTGTTTTGAATGTTCAGACATCCCTCATGGCTCTGTTTTATAATGAATGGACTTTATACTGTCGGTCATGACCGTGGGCAGCATTCAGGCTTCAAGTGTGTTTTGTTTGGAGCATGTAGTATTTTAAGAAACAGGAAATTTTAGATCAAAAATCAAATTTACAGAATGTCTTAAAGAATCCATCTGACAACGCTGGCTCTTAATTCCTGTGCAGTTCTACCAATTGGCTGAGCTTGTGGAGGGCTGACTTCCCTCTGAAAATGAACTAATGCCACAGATCTTCATTTAAAATGAATTGTTTAATTGATGAAAAATGAAGAACTTACACAGTTCAGTTTAAAATATTGTGTGGGTGTCAAATGTTTTTAAATAATGCCTCAGAGTTCAGCTTGTTTTGAGGAATGGGGGCAGGTAATGGTTTTGTATAAATAAAATTTCTAGCTCTTTCCATTGAGAAGACTTTGGCAAACAGCAAATACATCTAACCCCCAGATCTGTGTTTTTTCAGACTGTTTCCCCCTAGAAGGACCAGTGCTCCTGGGAGAAATGGCGAGTAACAGGTCAGGGCCAGGAAGGTGTGCAGTACGCCTGACCCCGCTCACTGCACCGACCGGCACAAAAGGGCATGAAGGTCACTGTGCCTTGGAACAGAGCAGAGAAGCCAGTAAGAAGGGAGTCCGAACTCCTCAGACTATGATGGCAGAGGATGCATAAGATGCAAGACCTGTTAAGTCAGGGGTCTTCAACCCCCCGGCCGTGGACAGGTACAGATGAGTGAAGCTTCATCTGTATTTACAGCTACTCCCCATTGCTCACATCACCGCCTAAGCTCCGCCTCCTTTCAGATCAGCGGCGGCATTAGATTCTCACAGGAGCATGAACCCTATTGTGAACTGTGCGTACAAGGGATCTAGGTTGTGGCGCCTTATGGAAGTCTTAACGCCTGGTGGTCTGAGGTGGAGCTGAGGCCATGATGCTAGTGCTGGGGAGCGGCTGCAAATACAGATTCACATGAGCAGAGAGGTCTGACTGCACAGAAACCCTCACACATCAACTGCTTTCGCAGACTTGTATCAAAACGCTATCAGTGAGGGGCAAGTAACAATCAAGCCGCCACCGTCCATGAAAAAATTGTCTTCCACAAAACCGGTCCCTGCAGTCAAAACGGTTGGGGACCGCTATTTTAAATAATAACAGACAAAAGAGTGTTAAAAGAGTCAGCTTTTCCTACAGAAGAATGCCAACTAATGAGTACAGAAGGAATCAGAGTCAGGAAATCGCTACTGTGAAACCGCCATGTAGTAATCGATTCAGGCACAGATAGTGGAAGCTAAAACCACTAAATGAAAGGTTACTGAGTGGCAAGGTATTCACAAAGACGCAAAGTCTTACCTTGCAGGTTATTTCTTAATTACAAGGGGAAGAAGATACTACCTCAACCAGTGTCTCAGCATCACTAATAACAGCCAGCCCAGCATTCTGTGCCTCCTGATACAATGCAAAAGGAAGTATATGACGTCACCCATGTGGGATTCTTGGCTGAAATGTTTTACCAACATCCAGTCGTGAGGAAACAATCATGCACATGCAGAGTAGGGGACATTCTGCAGGGTAGCTGGCTCGGGCCCTTCAACAAAGCAATGCATGAAACACTCACATAGGCTAGGGGTTAAGCTCTAGATTAAAGACTAAAGGGTCAGGGCATGAACTCTGATCAGATCTTGAACCACACACACACACACAGAAATCAAGGACATTGTTGGGACATTTGGGGAAATCTGAATATGGACTACATGTTAGGTGATAATAAATGCTAAATGTCTTGCATTTCATGTGAGAGAATGTTCTCATTATCTCATGATTATGTAAGAAAATGTCCATGTTCTTAGGAGATTCATACAGAAGTGACATGTTATGATAGCTACAACTTAAAATCAAACGATCCAGCCACTGTCCCGTGCAAATACATATGTATATATGCATATATATGTATAGATATGGATGGATATGGGAGGAGAGAAAGATAAAATTAAGGTGACCAAACATTATTAATTGGTGAGTTTAGGTGAAGAGTATATAGGTGTTCATTCTATTATTATTTCAACTTTTCTATGACCTCAAAAACATTGCTAAATAAATGGGGCAATAAATGCTAAATACTTGTAAGAAATAAGGCAACTTGCCTTAAATTAATTTTCACTCTTTGATTTATCCTTAACTCTAGTTAAATATTTACATATTAATATAAAATTTATTTTAAGTAAATTAGAACCTAAGGTACATGAATCCCTAGAGGATTTGGGAAAGGTTTTTATGAATCTTTTGATACATGTAGTATATATGTATTTTTCTGGATAGAGGGTTCATCATAGCCTTCATATCCTCAGAGTTAGTTAAGATCTACTGCCCTAGACTAGATTTACAATTTATGATTCCTTCTTTAGTCTGAGTGTCTCAATACTAATTACATTGTGCCTATAATTCTCAACTTATTTAATACATGAACCTCCAGCAAATTCTAACTTACTAAAAGATTTGGTCATATCACCTGAGAATTTCAGTTTATTTGACCACAGAGATTCTGTTGCTTAGAAACACATGATGACATTTTAATAACATGATGTATTTCTTTTCTTTTCCAAACTATGTGTGTTTAGCGCAGTCACATGCTATTTTTAATACAATCTGCTTTCCCTTGTGTGGGCTCACATGCCTTACATTTTGTGCAAAGGAAAAAAGATGCTAGACTGTAAGCTTTGGTTTCATCCATGTTTATGTAGAAAAAGAAACATAACTTCAAAGAAGAAATAGTCATGCCTTTATTTTGTAGTTGTTTGATCACTAAGCTCTATCCACCAAGTGAGAAACTTTCACTTCTTTGCAAATAATTGTGTGACAGGACAGATTTCATCATGGCTTATAGTCTCAGCTGTTCCTGCCAGTGTGTGGAAGCAGAGATGTGAGTAATAGGTTGGAATACGCCGTAGCATTAAGACACAGAGGACCAAATGTGTACGAGTGTGGGACAGCATTGTTGATGGTCGATTTTAGTTTCTCTGAAAATCTTTTACAAATGCCTCTGGATCTGTTGGATTAGGCTCAATCAGAGCTAGTGCCCCGGCTACAGGCTTATAACCGATCTGCCCCTGTTCACCCACCAGGGAGGTAGGGTCACCTGCAGGGCAGACTTATTGATCTAGAACTCTTCTAGTTTGGCTGGTGAGTTTAGATTCGGCTTTTACCCCTTTTTAGGTGTTATAAGTAATTGCGTTTGTAAGTCAGACTTACTTTTCTTTCCAGTAATCAGGATTTTTAAAAAGCTTGCTTCTAAACTACTCCCATGTCTGTCACAAGAAGTAGTTTAGACTCTGCATTGCAGTTTCCCTCTGGGAATCAGTTTGCTTGAACACTTAATATCTGCTGCGTTAAGACTGGCAGCTCTCTTCTAGCGCCTCTCCTGCAGGAATGGACTCACCCTATCTGACATTCATCCTGTGCCCAACACTGTCACAGCTATCATCACCTCGTTTCACCTCCCCAGCTGCGTAAGGAGATAGACATTTCCCACCGCCCAGCCCCCAGTTTCATGGGTGAGAGACTAGAAGTCAGAGTCTAACTTGGCTAAGTCCATAACTAACATGGACTCCGGTTCAGAACCACGACACTCCTTCTTATTTAACTACACGAGATGGACCTCATGTTCTGTAGACTTGCAGGGTGTAAGGGCACCTGGAGTCACCTGGTATAAGTTAGAGCTGGCTAGAAACTTCTGTTTTCAGGGCTACTTTTAATATTTTTGAATTTTAGGCTGACTGAGGATCCGAATTCAGTCACATTCAACTACGGATAGTAGATAGGTCATCGTCAGTCTGTGAATAGTTCTCTTATGAGGGAACTTTCCATTTTCTAAATGAAGGAAAGTGGTGGAATAGATATCATAAAAGGTTTTACCCAGCCCTTTGAGGTTTCACTTAAACAGCAAAAATTGAGTATTTAATTCTTTTATGTCAGCATCTCTGAACCTAGTAATTCATGGTATGTTTAAATGATGGCTTTGGAAAACATAGTCAGTGTTGCTATTATGCAGAACAATCAGTTGATTCCTAAGTATTACCAGTTGTCAAAGCATGACTTCATTGTTTATGAAACATGCCCTGTGCTTTTTGATGTCCATATCAGGAAATATTAGTAAGAGAAATTGTTCCTTGTTTATTTTATGACTATGTAAATCTTTTTTCAGTTCAATTTTCCATTTTTCCTTTAAAAATTCTAAAAATTTGCAGATTCCTCTTTGTTTTGTTTGTGTAGTGTTACATCAGCTTTGGATAATGGAGGAGCTGACCTGGTTTAAACTATGGACGAGCAATCACTTAGCACCTACTTTATGCACAGAATGCAGGGATCCAAAACATGAGCTGTTTCTCTTCTATGTTTTAGTCTTTGTGGGGAAACAAGGTACAGCCGATCCTCGAATAATGTCTTTTCACATGATGTCGTTCAGCTACGAGGTTGGCGAGGTGCTGCAGTCACTCAGTTCTTGTTCAACTCAATGGTAAAATTGGTTCTGTTACACATCATTTAGTTTAAACTCACAGAACCTATCAACCACGTGAAGACTTCATGTATACCCTGACCTCTACCGTGCACGCCCCACATGCAAGGAAATCATCAGTACAGGCCTAACCCGGAATGCCAGATCTGCCAGTCACCCGGGGGGTGGCACAGACACCCAATGCCCAGGGGAAAGGTGGCCTCCGAAGGAGCCTGGCTTCTCAGCACAGCCTGTCTTGTGCCCTGGAAGCTGTGCAGCCAGACCCTGGCTCAGGTCAGAGGGAGGCTTGCAGTCAGGGTGCTTGGCTCCTTGGCTGCCCTTGATACTGGGAGCTGGCCCACGTTAGGTTCCCCCTCCTGTCCTCCTGCGACATGCCCCTCGGCGTGCATCTGTGCCTGGGGATTCCGCTCCAGCTGCTGCTGTTCCCGTCTTTCCCACGGCCTCCCATCCTCGGGACTGAAATCCATGGCGACCCCACAACCTCAGCGTGTTCTTGCCCAAACCATCCCTCCCCTCAGTACCGTCCGTGAGCGGCCCTTCTCTGTGCGCCCAGCGGACAGCTCCCACGGGCACTTTTCTGAAGTGCCTGTGATCCGGCTCCTGTTCCTGCTCATCCCTCCTGTCACCTGGCTCTGTGGGTTCCCTGTATTGCTTCTGGATTACGGCATGGGTGGCTTTTTTCCTGGAACCGTTGCCTTCAGGACACACTGGTGGCCCTGCGTTTCTCATCACAGTGACGCCTGGTCTCCCTTGGCCGTCTGTCCTCTCCTGGGCCTCCTACTTCCTGTGTTTCTCTTCATCGGCTCTGCACCCCTCTCATTAATCATCCCCTCCCCCTCCGCCGATCCAAATCTTATTTCAAGGCCCCGCTGAAGCCTGTTGGTCTTTTCTCCTCCACACCGTGTGCATGTGACGCAGGACTCAGTGCTGATGACTTCCCACCTTATACCACAGGCTGCCTTTGTTACTCCTGATCTAAATTTCTCAATGTGGGGAAACCCTGGCTGCTGACAACACACAGCACGGTGCTTACGGCAGTGCATACGACATTGTGAAGATTCAGGCTTTTACTCTTTAGCTACACGGCTTAAGTTTTCTCATACTCACCCAATCTAAAGTTATCGTCAAACAAGCATTATAATTATCAACACAGATGCATTGAAAGGTTCACGTGACATAGTACTGAACAGCTAGTGTAAGGTGACCAGATTTTAACATTGGTAAAGCGGGACACCATTGACCGGGGGGGAGGGGGTTCTTGATTAAAAATTGGGTCTATCTCCCGCCGTTCCCTAGCTTGTCGTGCATTCTTTCCAAAAATCGGGACTTTTTTAAAACGCCGCGGGATGCGGGACAAATTGTTAAAAATCAGGACAGTCCCGCCCAAAGCAGGGCGTCTGGTCACCCTACTCATGCTCCGTGTGCATCTTACGGTATGTGACTCAGTGCCTTGTCTGTTTTAAGAAAACTAGCTCTTTCTGGGGGTAGCAGACTGCTTGTCTATAGGGAGGGTCTTTATAGAACCTTCCACCCCAGGTCTCAGGGAACCCCTGCTGACCTGGTCCAAATACGGAATTTTATCATTGAATTAAGTGAATCCCAGATACGTAAAACGACCGCATGACTATCAGAGACCAAGAAGGGCAGCCAGGTGTCCTGATTCCTGGTGTTATTATTTCCTCACAATTCTAGGCTGGCTGTATGTGTCTTTCACTATATCATATCTTCGGTGCTTTTTGAAATAGCCTTATCGACAATCAGCCAAATCTCAGAATTAAAAATATACTTAGTACTTCTTGTACATGTGTGCAAAGACGACACTGTTATACTCTCAGACCCGGCTAGGCCAGGCTTTCCTCAGTGTACGTACGTGTTAGTAATTATGCCGTATTTCTGAAGCCAAGCAGAACAACTGCTTGTTTTTAACATTGTTTTTAACAGTGTATTGTAACATTTATCACTTTTTTAAGTGGAATTCAAACTTCCTGTTCAGAGCAGGATGAAATTTCAAGGCTGAAAAAGTTCAATGCTAGACACAGTTTATATTTTCAAATTATAGGATCAGTTAAAATAAAAGCATCTTCCAGCGTAAGAGCAAACCTTCCATCCGTTGTTCTGGTTTTCAGCCGTCCTAGAAATTCAGCAGGGTGTCCCTGAGCGCACAGCAGGCCTCAGTATGCTCTGGGGCCTGGTGTTCCCCCAAGGCTGCCAGGGACAGCTGGGCCCAGACACCCTTGAGACCTCAGATCTGGGGGTACCTGTGAGAAAGAGGGGGCTCAGGACCCCAGCATGCTTCATTGCATCACCACCCTGTTCTGCTGACTTCATTGTACCTACCTGTTGATTTGATTGTCTGTTTAACCTCCTGCTTAGAGCCCCTGCCGCTCTGCACTCCCCAAGAGCAAAGACCTAGGCGCATCTGTTTGTTCCTGTCTTACTCTAGGACAGCACCTGGAACATAGCCGGTCCAAGTCAGAGTGAGAAATGCATGCAGGAATGGTTCCGTATTCATCTGCGTTGTCCCAGGCCACTAATTCTGTTGACTGACCTTATTGAGTTTGAATCTCCTCTGACACTAATTTTGTTTACTGCTTCGATTGCCTTAAACCGTCTTTGCAGACACATCGGCCTTCACACAGCAAGAAGCGTGTGGTTAACCCTATCTTCTCATATTCACCCGTCTCTTACATTCCGCGTGGCCAATTAAATTAATGCTACTATGTTCCAAAACCAGTTATAAATCTCACCGTTTTGTTCCATAAGATTCTGTTTCTGTTTTTAGCCACCTGGCTAAGCCTTTGACTCATAATTCTAACAGTCTTCCTCGTACTATTCTTGTTCATGTTGTAATCTCAAACGCCTGGATATTAAGAGAAGAGGCTTAGAAGGAAAGGCTTAGAAATAACATTAGCTCAAACTTCCACATCCTGAAAGGTACCCAGAAATTGTCAGCTTTGGCTGAATGTGCTGGTTGCTCTCAATCTTACGTGAAAGGTTGATAATAATAAAGACACTTAGGCATGCCCCATTTCTCAGATACTTCTCATTCTTCCCTGGTTTTCCCTGTGAGGTGGGGCTGAAAAGTTCCGAGGGTGGTGAGACAACTATTAAAAGATTAAGTAACTCAAGTTCAAAAACTTTGAGTTACCTGCTCGAGTACCGGAGCTTCATTCAGTTCCTGACCTGGGGTTTCTCAGAACACAAAACTGATAGTAACAGCAAGGTGGACACAATCTCTATTACGTTTCTTTTATAAATTACTTTAGAGACAGAGATGAAAGATTATTACGTAATGAAAATTTTAACATGTGACTTTGGTAGGTCTGAGATACAGATAATACCAATAGCTTCATGCTAAATTGAACCAAGTAGAAGGATATATACTCAGCAAATTAGAGCAAATAAGATAGGTGTTAAAATTTAACAATGCAGTAAAAATTTTCAAAAATTCATGCATGCATTAGGTTTATATAGAGTTAACCAAAAGTAGGTGGACACAAATACTTACTTTTCATTATCATTTACTGTCCACCTACCTTTGGTTCATCTTGTATTTATAAGAGTGTAGTCAAAGATAATTCATTTATATTTTAAGCAAATGCCACAGCTTTCCATAAAATCTTTGGATCTTGAGTAAAGAATAATGAGGACAATGTTTATATACTGTTATACTTTTAAACTTAGTGCTCACTTTGCAGCCCTGGGGACCGAGGATCGAATCCCGGCCCCGGCCTGTGTGGACCCATGTGCTGAACTGGGAGCTCCCCCAGTTCAGTTCTCTCTCTGTCTCTGTATCTCTCTCTCTCTCTGTGAAAAAACAATTAAAAATAAATAAATAAATATTTAAAAAAAACAAAAACTTACAGAAGTTTCAAAATAGTATGGAATTTACGTGTACCCTTCTGTCAGCTTCCCCTGATGTTAATGACCATGTGACTAACCACAGTACAATTCTCGACATCAGGAAATTAGCATATAATAGTGTTTTAACTTCATCCATCTAATTAATAGAAGGAACTAAAGCTAACCCAATAATTAAATGTGTTTGTACCAACAATGGTAGCACAGGGTCTTAAAGAAAATTAAGAACTTACAATTTTAACTCTAGAATAATAAACAACACTCATTCATAAATTCCACCTGTTATTTTTTCCTGCCGTTCACTTTTGGGTCTTGAACTATAACATACACAGTTTTTAAGAGGCCTTGGAGGCCCCTGGCTAATAGCAGTACTCACAGGTCTGTTGTAAAGGACATCTCCCTTTCGTTCCAGAGCCTCCCAGTCTATTAATAGCTCAGCAGCGTATAACATCCCGTTCCCATCAGAAAAACCTGGCAGTGAGGTGGCTTCTGTCTAGAGTGTGAAACTGAATCCTTCACTAAAAGTGCTAGAAGACTGAACCTTCTACATATGTTTTTGGTTGTTCGTCTGAAGATGGTGGATCATGTACATTAGTGTAATGACACTGAGTATAACATGACATGATGTCTCTTTTTTTTTTTTTTAAGATTTATTTTATTGTTTTTAACAGAGACAGAGAGAGACGAGAGAAGGGGGAGGGCCCAGAGCCGTCTCCATAGTTGCACGTCTTCAACATGGTTTCCTTCCACACAGGTGGGCGGGGGCCGTGCAGGGCAGGAACTGGGCTGGGGGCCTCCGCATGGGAGGCACGCCCCCCTCTAGCTAGGGGCAAACTGGGGGTGAGAATCAAACTGGGAGCCTCCCACATGGGAAGCTCACCCCAGTTCAGCATATGGGTCCACACGGGCCAGGCCCGGGATTCGATCCTCGGTCCCCAGGGCTGCAAAGTGAGCACTTAACTTGCTGAGCCCTCCCGGCTTCCCCTGATGTCTCTCTTATTGGTGACAAATGCTACTACAGAAATACGAGTCCAGTTTATAAATGACAGAGGACATCATGGAATTACTTGATATCCTGTGGTTTAAGAACAATACTTGAATATGATCTTATGCATGAAAATGCATAGGACGATATCTCTCTTGTTTTAATATAATTGTGTTCAAGATGAAGATATTCCAGTGTTGAATCAGCATCTTCTTCAGCATTGCAAATTTGTCCTGGAAGAATATTCCTAAGGAGAAATAAGCATGAAAGTCATAAATGGTCCATGTAATATTATGCCTTTGTAATTTAGAAATTGTTTTATATTTGTTTTAAAAAAACTATTTTGTTCTTAAATAAAATTGGATCCCTTTTATATATTCTATACCAGAAAAAGTTCCAAGTACGCAAAAGATCTAAACATGAAAACATGAAGCCACGGGTATATGAGAATTAAGAAAGCATGGTCATACCCTGGAAGCAGAGAAAAATCTTCTATTTGTGACTCAGAAACTACAAACACTAAAATAAGAGATTAATAAATTGACCACAAAGTTTAAAAACTGTAAAATTAAAAGACCAACGGCAAATTAGGAAAAAGTCTTTGCACCTTATATCACAGATAAAGGGCTAATAGACAAAGACCCCCTAAAAATCTAAGAGGAAAAAAACAAAAAAAGAACTAACGAGTTCACAGAAATGCTATGAAATGCTGTTACGCGTGGAAAGGTGCTCAGCTGTAGTCGTGACAAGAATAAGTTGGCATCTCACTGTGACCAGATTCGCCACCAAAAAGCTGTCCAGAAGCTCACCAACATGTTCTGAAGTGAGGCTGTGAAGGACCCGCCGTCAAACACAAGGCAGCCCCCTCGGAGGGAGTTTCACAGGATCCAGCGACAGCCCATGTGCGTTCCCTGCTGTTCACACAGCGGCCCCATGCACAGGACTCTGCCCCAGAGTCAGGAAGCAACAGTGTGGTCGACAGAGCTGTGCACTGTGGCATTATGTGTAGTGGTGAAAGAATGCAAACAATCACATTTCTACCCATAATAGGGTGACCAGACGTCCCGCTTTTGGCGGGACAGTCCCGATTTTTAACAATTTGTCCCGCAGCGTTTTAAAAAAGTCCCGATTTTTCGAAAGAATGCACAACAAGCTAGGGAACGGCAGGAGATAGACCCAATTTTTAATCAAGAACCCCCTCCCCCCACCCCGGTCAATGGTGTCCCGCTTCACCAATGTTAAAATCTGGTCACCTTATCCAATAAGGAGCTGGATGAATAGAATGTCTGCAAAATGGAATAGTATTTGGTTGTAAAAAGAGGAATTGAGGAGATTATATACTGATATGGAGTCATATCTATGATGTCCCGATAAATTTAAAAAATATACACATACCAGCTCTTCAGGAAGGGAACAGAGAAACTCTTTTGTGCAGTGATTTGTGTAACAATTGTGGGAGAGGATGGGGAAATCCAAATACGGGTGTGAATGTGTGCTTATCAATTTGCAAAAAGAAATACTGGAAAGATAAACTAGAAAGTCATCCCTTTGTTATCCCTGTGGAAACAACGTTCAAGCAGCAGTCGTTTGTGAGAGAAGCCATTGGTTCAGTGGTGGGAGAGGGGTTATGGTGGGGCGTCCGGCCATGACCACCGAGCTCGTGGCAGCCGTGGGACCGACAAGCACACACAGCCCAACAGGAAACGCAGCGTGTGGCCTGCGAAGGATTTTAGCCAAAACATTTTGAAACCAAGTCTTACAAAGCCCCCCCAACCCTCCTTCCCTCAGGGCTTTCATTAAACTCTTGACCCGTTCTCTGTCATGTTTTGGGGAGTTTAAATGTTTTTGGAATTTCAGAGATAGGGAGAAGAGTAACGGGACTAACCCTCAGGGACAGGGCCACAAAGGTCAGTGACCTGCCCCTCTGGTTGACGCACTAACGAAGCGTTCCAGATTAATGCTTGAGACGCTCATGCTTTCTGAGCAGATGGAACACGTGCAGAAAAGTGAGGGAGGCCGAAGCACAATGATAGTCTATAGTTGAAAAATGTTACAGAAGCCTGAAACGTGTACAAAAGTGGAAAGAAAAAGAAAGAGTCCTTATGCACCTATTATCATTTGGCTTCAACAGTTATTAATAGTTGCCAGTCTTGGTTGGTGCAAAAAAAATTCACTTTTTTTTCCTTACATTGGACACATGCCACGGTAGTTTAATCATATACCTTGTCAATCGCAACGATCTAAATGGATACGTGAAACAGCCAAGATTTACCGTATCTTGTTGTTGTTCAGCCTCAGAAAATGTAGTGCTTTCATGTCTTGCACCCCGGGTGGTATGGATTTTAAGTCGTTGTGGTCCAGAAACAGCTCTCTCAGGGAATGGTAGGCCCCGTGGAAGGAGATGCGGTCCATGCCATCATCAGAGAGTCGGTTAAACGACAGGTACAGGTATTCCAGGCCAGGCTGCATGTGGCCGAACACGTAGCCAGGGATGCGCTCGATCCTGTTGCCCAGGAGCACCAGGTGCAGCAGTGACCTGGGCAGGTAGGAAGGGACCTGGTGGAGCTTGTTGTAGGAGAGGTCGATCGATTCGAGGTTTCTGCAGCAGAGGGAAGAGTAGACAGAGTGGGACATCGGGGCCATGATCCCGAGCGCTATCTAGGTTCTGACCAGGGTCAGGATGCTCTCTGGTTTCCACCAGCACATGGTGGGCAGCAGTGACTCCCCGTGTGACAGTGGCCGTGTGGTGGCCAGGCAAGTGCTCTCAGCCGGTCACCACACAGCTGGTCAGGTGCCATGAGGAGGGAGCCCCAGAGTTCAGAGTGAAACGCGTCTCCAGGGCTAACGGGGAGGCCTGCAGAGGTCCCCACAGATCTCTAAGGCCAGATCTGAACCAGAAACAAGACCCGGGAGCCCTGGCCGACACCAGACCGCCCGGGAGTTCCAGCAAGGAAGCGGCAGCTCTGTGGGTGCTGCGTTCTCGTCCGTGTTTGCTCTCCCCTGGCCCCTGGGACCTGGAGTGAGACTGAGGGTCTGTAGACGGTTGGTCACTGGCCAGAAGAGGCGGGAGTGCGAGCTACCTGGCTGGTGTCAGGAGTCACCTGCAGCCTCTGCCCCTGATGAAGACTCGGTCACCGACCCCGGCCCCGTCCTCTGAACCCAGTTGGCCCTCACGGCCTCTTTCCACCTCTCCATCCTGCTTCTGCTCACAGCCCGGCTCCCTCGCCGCATGCTGGGCCTGCTGACGGGGCTCAGCCTGGCCTCCCACTCTGATGCACAAGGCCCACGCGGGCACCTTCACTGAGGGCGGCAGCCGGGGGCAGCGCGCTCCTCCCCAGGAAGGTGGGCAGTGCTGGCTGGCTAGGCGGTCAGGCCGGGCACTTTCCAGTCTGTCCTGCAAGACTTGAGACCGAGGGATAGTTCGGAGGAATGAGAACCGTGTGGTGCTGGGCAGTGAGGCCCGGTGGCTCCCCCTAAGTGGGTGGCAGACGAGGGCAGCATGCAGGCGGTTACCTCCCTCCAAGTTCGTGACCGCCTTGCCAGGCCGGCGGGTGAGCGAGACGTGGGCTCATTGCACAGACTCAGCACCTGCATGTGGTGCAGCAGTGACCATGGTCCCCTGGACACTGGTCATGTCACGACCAGTTGGAACTCCATGAAAGTGGCTGAGTTTTTTGGGGGGCGTGAGGGCCACCGAGAACGGATGCCGCACCATGTTTGTGGTTAATACGGCAAAAGGAAGACGTGGTCTAAAGAAGTCAGGCCATAGAGTGTACTCACTCTTGGTGAATCCAGGCTAAAGGCGCAATCCTGTTTTCTTCAAGTTTATTGTAACTCAGTACAATGACATTGATATTTCTGGTGTGATTGAAACAGATTTCAGTTATTTCCTCAATTTGGTTATGTTCTAGATACAATTCCTATAATTAAGAGAAAGGACTATTATTTTGATAAATATATTCAATTTCACAGACATTAAAATAGTATTATAGACTATTCTCATTAGTGTTCTGAAAGAGTCTTTTACTGTTCTTCCAGGCAAGTTCTTTTTCTTTTTCTTTTTTTTAAGATTTTTATTTAAAGTAGATCTAACGTACAATATTATTTTAGTTTCAGGAGCACACTATAGTTGCGCAACATTTGTATATCAAAAGTTGGGGAAGCCGGGATGGCTCAATGGGTTAAGCGCTCACTTTGCAGCCCTGGGGACCGAGGATCAAATCCCGGCCCTGGCCCATGTGGATCCACATGGTGAACTGGGGAGTGCCCCCAGCTCGGTTCTCACCGGGGTGAGACCCCGGCCCAGTTCCTGCCCTGTGCAGCCCCGCGCCCACCTGTGGAATGAAACTATGTGGAAAAACCAATGATGTGCAACTATGGAGACTGTTCTGGGCCCTCTCCCTTCTCTCTGTCTCTCTCTTTCTCTCTGTCTCTCTCTGTCTCTCTCTTTCTCTCTGTCAAAGACAAGAAAAATAAATCTTTAAAAAAGTGATCACCATGGGAAGTCCAGCCCCATCTACACCACCACACTGTCACAATATTGCTGCTCATCACATCCCCACGACCTATGTGTTTATACCTGGAAATTTGGACCTATTATTTCCCCTTCACCTTTTCTGATCCCCTTTCTTTCCCCATTATAGTTGACTTTGTGAGGTCATTTTTTTTTTTTTTATTGATTTTTGACAGAGAGAAACAGAGATATAGAGAGACAGAGAGAGAGAAGGGGGAGGGCCCAGAGCAGTCTCCATAGTTGACATTAGTTTTCCATATAGTTTCACTTGACAGGTGGGCACAGGCCTGTGCAGGGCAGGAACTGGGCCGGGAGCCTCCCACATAGGCCCAGGAAGAACTGAACTGGGGGCTATACTCCAGCCCAGCACATGGGTCTGCATGGGCCAGGGCCGGGATTCAATCCTCGGTCCTCGGGGCTTCAAAGTGAGTGCTTTACCCGCTGAGCCATCCCAGCTTTCCCTGAGTTCATTTTTTAAGCTGTCAAATTTTCTAATTAGAAAAAAAAAAATGTATCTGTCATGGTTATGGAAGTAAATGAATTTTATTTAATTATTTTTAACCATAAAATCTTGCAAGCTATAGCATGCCATAATAATTGTATACAGCTTTCTAATTTGCAAAATTTATTCACATAAGTGATCTCATTAGGACTTTAAAACCCTAAAAATTAGGTAGAAATCATAACCCCTGGTTAGCAGTGGAGAGACTCTGCCGAGGAAGCAGAAATTGTGTCCACAGTCACGGCTGGCGCATGCAGAAAACCTGCCCTAGCTCAGCCCCACCTGCCTGTCATGTCTTTAGGCTCACGTGTTTTAGACGTTGCTCATATTGAAATTAATTCAGTTAAAAGTTAATTAAGAGTGTTCATTTAACACCAGGATGAGCTTGCTAGAATTTGAAGTAGGTTTTCAGCAGTGAGCTGCCTTCACGTTAAATTCAGTCGGCATTGGAGAGAGGTTTCCATTCAAGGGTCTTGTTGGGATTCTGGAGTAGAATTGGCTGTCGTGTATCCTCAGTATCACTATTGTAGTAACTCCCCCCCATCCCTTGTCACTTTATTTTAGTATCTGTTAGAAATGGGCAAAGAGACTTTTAGCTTCTTGTTTTTACCTTCATATGTATTTAGCGGTAAACTAGATGGTGGTTCTCAAACTTGGTTGTATATTAGAATCCCTTGTGAGCTTTTCAGAGTGTGAAGTCCAACCTAGATGTACCCCAACCTCACTCTCTAGACGCTGACACTGCGGCTCTGAAGCAGGGCTTCCGGTGGGCTCAGAGCACACGCACCTGAGTGGACGGCGCCCCCCACGCCCGTGGGAGAGAAGCCGGGATGGGGTCAGGTGTGGAGTGGAGACATACTGCTCTTTGTACTATTTAAGGGGCATGCATGTGCGTGTGTGTTTTGCTGTGTGCGTGCATTATCTATTGAAAACTGTAACTCTTTGAGAAGCTGTGATTTGCTGACTCCCCTTACAGAGAACCTGATGCAACATGGATAGGCCCAGGAGTCCGTATTTATTTAGAATCCAAGTGACTGTGATGTGGAGCCTGGATGGGAGCTTTGGTCTTTCCTGCTTTGATCATCCTAAACGTGTGTCTTACTCTGCAAATAGGAGGCGGATGGGGTGGCTGTGGCCGAAGTACCAGGTGGGGACCAGTGGCCCCCTCTCGGTTCGCTGGGTGGGGAACTCTGTCTTTCCTTCTTGCTGGGTGAGTGCGTGTGTGTGTGTGTGTGTTAGAAACAGAGCTCAGGGGAGTGTGTGTGTGTGTGTGTGTGTGTGTGTGTGTGTGTGTGTTAGAAACGGAGCTCAGGGGAGAGGCCCTGAATTGCTGCTGAGTCTGCCAGCCCCCCATGTCCTCAATGCAGGAAGTGGGTGTGCACTCACAGCCGGGACCCCCAACTCCCCCTTAGCTAAGTGTGTCTCTTGCCGTGGCAAAGGAGACCGCTGCCTGGGCGGCAGGGGTTCTGCAGGGTGT